>JAIWYR010000062.1:0-127500 GCA_022818075.1 Armillaria altimontana | reverse complement strand
CTAATTTTCCCAATTATGCCTAGCCATAAAATGTGCCACATGTACTGTAGAGTAGTCGTTAAGGGGTTTTCAAGGCCAGGAAATTCATTGGTCAAGTTTTCGAAGCGATCTGATACATGTAGCACCCCCAAAACATGAATTTACTGTGATTTCCCGCTATTTTTCACTATTTTACCCTTTTTACCCCCTCCCCAGGGCTCCCACACCTCACCAGAGGGTTCGCTTCTATGTTATTTATGTTTAGGCATATACTAGTACCACCTCCTGGCCCATCCAGTACCCAGAAACCACCCCAAATGCGAATTTTCTGCCTATTTTTGCTATTTTTCTGTTAGACCCAATGTCTAATCAAGAGTAAACAATGGCTGTATCGCTTTCGTACAGTCACCGATGAGTCTCGTGATGATTAGAGATCAAGACTAAGGCTTTAGCGCTTAGTGAGAATGAATGTGTTTCGGTATGAATAAATGTTAGCTCAAAGCTAAGGAATATACAGCTTTGAGTACACTACTTATATACTAAAATGAGGGTCTAATAATGAACGCG
Organism: Armillaria altimontana; assembly: GCA_022818075.1. Taxonomy (NCBI): domain Eukaryota; kingdom Fungi; phylum Basidiomycota; class Agaricomycetes; order Agaricales; family Physalacriaceae; genus Armillaria; species Armillaria altimontana. The sequence goes on along the minus strand of JAIWYR010000062.1, from coordinate 126,954 downwards.
TCGTGTTGGGAATTGGTAAGTGAAATGTATGGTGAACAAGTAGAAGACACGCGCATTGGGTACCGCGTCCGTATCATGTGAGCATGACTACATGTCGTGTGAGTATGACCATATCACAATGTGAAGACTCCGTGGAGTCGCAGATCCTAATGATAAGATAAGATAAGTGCCGAAGATTAGATAAGATAAGAGGTGCTTAGGTAAATAAATAAATAAATCGTAACATTTTCACTATTTTACCCTTTTTAACCACTCCCCAGGACCCCCATATCTCACCAGAGGGTTCAATTTTATGTGATTTATATTTAGGCATATACTAGTACCATCCTCTGGCCCATCCAGTACCCAGAAACCACCCCAATCCCAGATTTGTCTGAAAATAGCCTGATATTGATGGCTGATCTCATCAATTGGCTGCACTGCCACACTACATCCAGTCTCCCAAGGCTGAATCCAGCCTCCAGGGGCTCAGGAGGGGCAGGGTCAGCATACTAACCCATAATATATTTTTAAAAGACCTTAAATCTCAAATTTCTGCCAAAAACAGTAAGCAGGAGGGCGGAAATAAGGCCCACAAACATTCTGGAGGCATTTGGACCAACATTCCCAAAAAGGAAAAAAGCACAACAATGAGAGGGAGGGTGGATGTTAGACCCGACCTCTTAACTGAGATAATTAGTCAGCTGTTTCGCGTTCGAACAATCACTGCTAAGTTCCCATGCGGTTAAGTTGCCAAGACTAAGGCTTTAGCTCGAGAGTTTTAAGTGTTTCGGTATGAATAAACTTTAGCTCAAAGCTAGGGAATATACAGCTTTGAGTACGCTACTTTTATACTAAGTCCAAGGGTCTAATAATGGATGCACCGTGTTAGAAAGTGAATCAGCAAGTACCTGGTGATCTGGGAGTAGTACTCCACTCTGACGAGTGTGACTGTGTCGCGAGGTGAAGACTCCGTGGAGTCGCGGATCTAAAGATAAGATAAGCTAAGTGCCGAAGATTAGATAAGATAAGAGGCGCTTAGATAAGGAAAATGAATAAATCGTAACATTACCCCCTTCTTAAGGCAGGCATCCCGACTGCTGTTATGGTTGCTCTTGAATGATTTATGTTGAGTTTGCGCCCTTCTAAGCATCACTACAATGCCGGACTCAACTTTAGAGCCACAGCCCAACTGGGTGCACCTCTTTTCTTTGTCCCCCACACGCAGGGGGCCGAACGAAGAGGAGGAGTTGCAGTTAGGTGGAAGTAGGAGAGGGGAAGTTGGCCAAACACGCGCATATCCTGATCGTGAAGATGACGGTTCCATCGATGTAGCTACTGGTCTAGGGAATCTCTGTTGGTTCGTATGGCGATTTCGAGTATGTCGAGGGGTCGTCATTGCCGCCTAGTAGATCCCACATCAGCTCTTGGTCGTACCACACTCTTCGTCCCGTAAATGGTTCCGTATAGGATTGCCAGTCTACGTTTGAGTCTGTGCGGTTTAACTTTTCAGCTAGGTAGTCGTTGATGAGTTCTTGAGCGTCCATGTTATCCTCCCGTACCCAACTGTTTGATTCGGGTCCATGCGGATGCTTCCTTCACTGATGATGACTCCGAGGTATTCTGTTTCTAAGGTCTCGAACTCGCATTTCTCCGCTTTGAGGAATAGCTTGTTCTTGCGTAAGACCTTTAGAACCTCGCGTGTAATACGTCGGTGCTCTTCCTTGGTTTTTGACATGATGAGGATATCATCGAGGTAAACCGTGACGGCTCCTGATGCAATGAGATCTTTAAAGATGTCATTCATCATCCACTGGAAGGTGGCGGGCGAGTTAGTAAGCCCAAAGAACATAACCGTGGGTTCGAACAACCCTCGGTTAGTTCTAAATGCTGCCTTCCATTCGTCACCGGTTTTGATGCGTACGTTATTGTATCCCCACCGTACATCGAGTTTGGAAAAGTACTTGGCCCCTCGTAGTTTGTCCATAAGCTCCGAGATGAGAGGAAGTGGGTAACAATTTTTAATCGTCATCTCATTGATCTTGCAATAGTCTTGTACTGGTCGCAACTTGCCGTCCTTCTTCTTGACAAAGAAGAAGGGTGAAGCCATGGGTGATTTAGAGGGTCGTATTCGTCCGCTTGAGAGGTTTTCGTCTAGGAACTTGTCGAGCTCTTCTTGCTCGTTTCGATTGAGAGGGTAGACCTTGCAGTCAAGATTGGCGTTCGCATTTGGAAGAAGTTCGATAGCATGGTCCCACGTCTTTGGCTCAGGGAGTTCATCGAAACTATCTTTGTCAAATAGATCGCTGAAATCCCGACACCATTCCGGGACCATTTCTTCGAACGTCTTAGTCTTCTTGTCTGCATTGGCCGCGGCAGCTAAATCATTGGCGTGATGAGCGCGTATGAGAATAGCCCGCGTAAAATCTACTGCGAGAATGGTATCTCCCTCCTCAAGTTCTTCGTCCCACCTATCGTCGGGGTCTGCATCGGGTAATGTGAATGGGTTCTTGCGGCATTCGCACCGCGCAAACGTTAATCCTCCTGTCTTCCAATTGATGATCGGATTATGCCGGGCTAACCAATCGTGACCGAGGAAGATCTGTCTATCACTGAGATCCGTGACGGCTAGATCTATTCGTTCTGAATGATCTCTGATCGCCAGTTCGATCTCGGCGTATTGTGTAATTGATCCTCCTGAGTTCTTGGTTCCGTCGGCATTATAGACTATGATGGGTGTGGCTGTTGCATGAGTTGGGATGTGATGTTGGTCGACGAACGCCCGGTTTATGGCACTGCTAGTGCATCCGCTATCTACTAACGCGGTGGTTGGAATTTGGCCAAGGGTTCCTGGCTTCCCCAGTATGATGGGGATAGCTAGATCCTTGCCCTTCCCGCTTAGTGCGCAAGCGTATCGCTTTGGTTGTCGTAATTCTTCGAGCCACCAAAGCGCATTAATTCGGTTCGCCTTCCTCATCCCTTCGATCATTTCATCGACTACTTCTTCCGCGCGTGTCTTGTGAATCCAATTCTTCAGGATCGCTTTCGCCTCCGACTCTGTCTTGGCTTGTACTATGCTGCGCAGAGTCCATTCGGGTCCGAATGGTTTAAGCCACTCTCTATAGCTCTCGCCGCTAGTGTAAACGCGCGAGATCTGTGGGTCTTCCTCAGCCTTCGTGTCGACCCGTGAGGGCTCGGCTACCGTCGGCGAGGTCACCACAGTTTCTAAGTCTAAAGGGGTTGTCAATTCAGCCTTCTTGCTCATCATGAAACTGGTAATGTCCTCGTGGTCAGGTACTTCCGTGAAAGCTACCTTATGCCCCCTTTGCACTGCCTGGGCGCTAGCAGCTTCCTGTCCCGCGGCTTTCAGGTCGGTCGTGGAACGTGAGGTGCGTTTCTCGAAAGAGTCACCCCGTAAAGGAGCAACAGGTTGGGCTGACGCCGCCGTACTGCGATTGCCTTCGCTTCCCACCGTAGGCTGACGGTCGCCTTCACCTGGTTCCCTCGAGCCGGTGGTTTCAATGGCCATCGGATCCCTCGTTGCTTTCGTCATTCCCCCATCCTCGAGTCGCCCTACGTCTCGACAGGCATTGGCAACTGGTCGGGGGCACTTACTCGAGTCCGGTTCGTCCTCGATCTTCTGGTCGTCCGTAGCTGGCGATAGCCTTGCGGTGTTCTCTTTTACCAGGGGAGGTTTTGCCGAAGCTATTCCCTCGATACTCCCAGCGAGGCTGGGACCCCGTAGAGCCGCTTCGTCAGAGGGGGCGGAACCCTCCAAAGGAGGTGCTTGTTCCCCTGTCCCATCCGGTCGCACATTCGTCACTGCGGCGGTTCCCACTGGGAAGTGCCTCGACTGGTGCTGCGCCGTTAAGATAGGTGGCACTATGGTAGGTGCCTTATCGTCCGCTGCTTTCGCCTGTAATAGGTTACTTGCCGAACGTTTATCCGTCGGTAGTCGAACTACCACGGCGTCTGGGTGTTCCTGGTGTCAATTCTTGCTTGGTGTCTGGTCTGATTGCGAAGTCGCGGGTATATTCGAATGCGCGGTAGCTACTACAAGATTATAAGTACAATTATGAAGTGCAGGGGGCGTACCAGCCATAGCCAAGTCCTGGATCGCCGAGTAAGTTGAATCGTTTACTTCTCGGCGACTTCTTTTACTTCTTCGATCGTAGAGAGAGTCTTCTCTTCAGTCGACCGCCGGTCCCAGTAATCTGTCAACCGTCTGAAAGCCTCCTCCCGGGTTTGAGGCGATAAAGGGCAGTTCCGCTTGTAGTGGCCTGTTTTGCCACATCTATAGCATATGGCAGCTGCCTTGGCAGCACCGATATCCATTGGTTGGCCGCATCCTCTGAATGTTGTCCCTGTAGCCGTCGTCGTCGACGGTACAGGCGGCTTCGGAGCGGTTTGACCTCCTTTAGCAGGTGTGGTCGTCTTGGGTGTCGTCTGGGGTCTCGCTGGGGTAACTGCTGTCGTCATACCTTCTGCCTGTTTGAGGCACCAATTGTAGTCGATGCGGAGCAGGCGTGCCTTCCATCCTTGGTAGGCAATTGGCACGTCTCCGTCAGCCGAGTATATGGTATTTTTACTCGTCTGGCGGGCGGCTTTCATGACCTGATGGAGCATGGCCTGCTCGTTGTCACGTATCTTGGCGTGGTAGGCAAGCTCTTCGAATTGCTGGAAGAACTTGTCGCTGTCCTTGAAGTCCACCTGTCGAAGCTTCTCCCATTGCGCATACTTCAACCGCGTGTCAGCATCCTTCCAGAACCTATTACTGAGCTCGTTCTTGAACTCTTCGTAGGACGGGTAGAGCTGGTCTCCGGTCGCTTGATCCCTCCCTATGACTTGTGCACATAGCTCCCACCACTTCTCAGCGTCGTCGGTGAGTCGTGAGACACAGAAGACGACCTTGTGAGGATGGTGGCGGAAGTGTCGGTTGAACACCTCGAAGTGCAGTTCGCACTTTAGGAAGAACCGGGTGATGTCGTTGGAATCACCCTTGAAGTCGTCAACCTCCTTGAGAATTTTGGGTTTAAATTCATCATAGGGGGCAATGGCTCCGTCGATTAGCGGCCGGGGTACTGGCGGGTCTGGTGGTGCGGGTGGATCGGGATATCGTGGGAGCGCGTATCTGATCGGGGCGGGAGGCGGTGCGGGTACTACGGCTCCGGGAGCGCCACCGGCTGCGCCGCCAGCAGGGGCTCCATGGCCGCCACCGGCAAATGGTGCGTAGCCAAGTGGGTACGTTCCTGGTGGTTCCTGTCCCCCGACGTAGGAGAAGGTTCCTACCACTGCCCGAGGAGGCGGTACCGGTGGTTCATCCGGCATTGGCTCCTGGATCTCGATTTCGACCGCGGCTTCTTCATAGGCGGGGAGTTCAGTCATTGTGGCGTTCGGGTGTATTTCGTTCCATAGGAGGCGAGTGTTTCGCTCCGCCTCGTACTGTAGTACTTCGTCTGCTGGGAATCCCCTCTGTATTTTCATAAAATAATCATTCCCAGCTGGGGTAGTTCCCCAGTCTGCAACGAAGGGGAGTTCATAGGCGAAGTTATTATATATTTCCTGGAAGGTCGCCTGTGATAGAATAACCGGTATTCCCATCCCTGGGACATCAAACATCTCCTCGTAGAATCTAATGGCGCCGGTTAGCGTCATTTCTACAGGGATTTCGGGGGGGACGCTCGCGCGGCAACTCGGTGGACGACTCAGGGATTCCATCGATCGTGAGCGAGGGGTAGGGGGTTGCGGGACACGGGGGCTGGCGTGGCGACTCAATGACTGTGCTTGACCCTGTCTCGACGCGGCTCTGGTGCCGCTCGATTGACTGTCGCTCGCTGAGTCGCTCGGCTCATTGGTTGAGCCGCTCCCAAGTGGCTGCCCGAGGAGGACGACGCGGGGACCTGACCTCGGACGTAACACTTCGCCAGGCACTATTCTTTGGTGGGCGTAAGGAGGAAGGGCCGGCGACGGGTTCCTCGACTGCTCGTACAGGCTCGGGTGCCCACTCCGGGTTCTGGACAGGTTGGTCCCACTGGATAACGCTCCCTGCCTCGACTGGGGTCAGGGTGCGGTGGCTGAGCGCCTCTCGCCCTGAGCGGACGAAATACGCGCTGACGGGGAGGGTGATGTTATCCCAGAACTCCTCGCTGGGTATGTCGGCGTTGGGTGATGGAGTAGGGTCCCGATTTGCCCAAGGATCGTGACGGGTGGTGGGGGCGATGGGTCTGGTGTCGCGGCCCACGTCGAATCCCCCAACTCGCTCGTTGAAACGGGCGTACGTGCTGGGTGATGGAGTTCGAGGGACGTACCAAACATACTCAGGCACGGAAGAGATGGAGGAGGTGATGGTGATGACTGGCGCGCTCCCTCTGGCAGGGGCAGGAGCTGCTCCTTCCGGGATGACGGGAGCAGACGACTCAGAAACGTCAACCGCTTCCTCGTAGATCCCTGCCCTAGAGAGCTCGTCAATTGGAATCGGTCTCCGTGGTACGGGTGCGAAGACTCGGGGTGGGAGCTGCTCAAGCGGGATGCCATTGGGCTCGAGGGTAGGAGTGGTAGAGACTGTGGAGGGTGGAGTTCGTGGTGGAGTACGGGGTGCCTCTATTAGATGTCGCGGTCTGTAACGAAACCTGACTGCGAGGAGGAGGGCTACAGAAAGTAAAGTGGCACTAGGTATTCCCAGCGAGATGGCTATGATTTTAGCATCGTCGCTTTCCATGAGTGCTCCTGTTAGAGAGCGTGAGTGTAAGCTTTGAGCTAATTGTTAGACCCGACCTCTTAACTGAGATAATTAGTCAGCTGTTTCGCGTTCAAACAATCACTGCTAAGTTCCCGTGCGGTTAAGTTGCCAAGACTAAGGCTTTAGCTTGAGAGTTTTAAGTGTTTCGGTATGAATAAACTTTAGCTCAAAGCTAGGGAATATACAGCTTTGAGTACGCTACTTTTATACTAAGTCCAAGGGTCTAATAATGGATGCACCGTGTTAGAAAGTGAATCAGCAAGTACCTGGTGATCTGGGAGTAGTACTCCACTCTGACGAGTGTGACTGTGTCGCGAGGTGAAGACTCCGTGGAGTCGCGGATCTAAAGATAAGATAAGCTAAGTGCCGAAGATTAGATAAGATAAGAGGTGCTTAGATAAGGAAAATGAATAAATCGTAACAGTGGAGGACCCTGACAGTAAGCAGAGAGGGAGGTGGCAGTGTAACAGCCATCAAAGGGGAGGGTGTGACAATGTTCTGCTCTAGTCACAGTGACAGAATTGCTTTATTTAGATGACCAGTCAATTGACTGTCTGGACACATCGTTGGGATCAGTCAATTGACATGCTTTGAATTGAAAGTGTATTGATTACGTGAGCGTATATTCCAATATAACTACTGTGTCTTTGTCTGATTACTCCTTTGAGTACTGTGATGTCATCAATTTGAACCTGCTCAACTAGCATGCGAACTATGGCACAGAATTATCCCTCGCCCTCAATAATTTGGTGCGACTCGGACACTGCCACCTTTTCCCATTTGGGAAATCCTAGCCTCTGCCGAAATTTGGCCGCAATCTGTCCATCACTGTTGTTTCTTCACCAGTCCCTTCTCATAACCATGTCCCACTTCCCACCAGACTCCATCGATCCCAGTCCTTTTCCGGTCTCCCTGTCCAGACTCGTCTTACTCGGCCAAGGTCGCCAACACAGTGCAATCAATTGATGCCGGGGCAATGTGCCAGGCCATGGTGTGCTTAGATCACCACTCCATTTTTGCACCTGTGTTCCCAACCAGGCGGCAGCCTTGCGGCACGCGACTCTGTTTCCCAGTCTTATTCGAAAGATCGCTGGAAGGGCCTCAAACCGATGCCCAGAATGGTAAGGAGAGATTAGATTTGTCATGTGATTTTAGAGGGGGTAATGTGCATGACATGATCACTTTTAGAAAGGGAGGCTGCGTTTTCACGTGATTCGGACATCGGAGGTGGTAGAACCCAGAAAGTGTCTAGATTGTTACTTTCTGGGGGGTGGGGGACTCGAACTCGCAAGTATGAAAATAAAATTTTCTGTGTGGAACAAGTTACAATTAAGCAAGCAGAGATGACCACTACACCATCTGCCCCCCTTGACATGCTTTGATACATACTATTGACTGCTAACACTGCATGGAGAATCCAATATTTGGCTTAAAATATTGAATTCCATAACTATTTATTTTTTCAATATACTGGACTGAAATATTGAGATAATATTTTTAATATATTTGTGATATTTGAGAAATTTCCAATATTTTTTCAATAAACAAGAATATTAAAATAATATTCAAAATAATCTTTCAATATTCCAGCATGGAAGTTGGAAAAAATTAATTGTTATAGAATTCAATATTTTAAGCTAAAATATTAGATTCTCCATACAGTGTAAGGCTGTATGAGGGGATGCTGGTAACGGGGTTTCTGTTGCGAGCGTCAAAGACGATGCTAAATAGGCTGTAGATTCTTGCAACTGAAGACATGCAGAGGTATTTTGAAGTCCTCTGCCTGGAACTGGGACATAAGGTGTTTTATGTTCAAATTTTTGTGAAATAGTGAAGAATTCGGGTTCGCAGCAAGTATAAGCTCACTACAAAGGGCAAATTTAAAGGTGATAGGCATATATAAATGTGATCAAAGAATTGATCTAGGATGTGAACTAATCCCCCTCACGGTGGGCTCCAGAAATGATGAGCCTAGACTTCCATGGCAACGGCAACACCAACTCAGAATGAGATTGAGTAATTAACATAGTAGCACAGCAATCAAGGCAATCATGTGTGCGGGTGGGTTCAGGGCACCTCTGTGCAGTAAATCAATTCCTCTATATGCAAGTATACACTGTGACTTTAAGTCTGCAAAGTAGTACTGCTTGGTAATTGAGTACTAGATGCTATGACTTTAAGCTGGTAGGGATCTCTTGAAACGAGAGGGAACGGAAGTGGGTATGATGTGAATACCATGAATCTGTTTGAGAAAACATGAGACGAGACTAGAAAATGTCACTCGATGGTAATCTGAGTGGGGTAAATGGTAGAGAATAGACTAAACAGTCGGCAGTAGTCTAGGAATGAGCGAGGCGATGAGAAAACACAGGGTGGAGACTGTGAATGGCAAGAGAAAATGCGGAATGAGGTGCTGAGGGTGGAATGGCAAGAGAAAACATGGAACTACGAAAACTGGCAGTGATACTGGTCCTATATGGTGCAATGGTGCTGAGTTGATGTCAAAACTGGTCTGGTACTGAAATGATCCTATCCTATGTCAAACTAACCTTCAAGTCCACTCGAGGGACTGATACTATATGAAAACTGGCTGAAACTGGTCCTATACTGATCCTAAGTCTGCTTGGAGACTACCCAAGTGGGTGACAATAATGATGGCAAAAGAGAAACTGTAAAAACTCCAATGGTGTGAAAGTGAAATGATGACAGTCTATAAAAGATAACATGGGCAAGGTATGGTGCAGTGATCACATATTGGTACAATATGAGTGTGCACCAATAGTGTTAAGAGCGAAGAGCGAATGTCAAGAGACTCTCCACAGTTAAAAACCATGGAATAACTCTGGTGAGCTCAAGAGTCGACATGCAATCAAGAGTATGCTGGGTAAACTGTATATTGCTGTAGAACAGTGAATAAACATGGTTTACTGGCAATAGACTAGAGCATGATGATAATTGACGTAGACTGGGGTCAACTAGAGATGAACTCCCTCCTTAACCACATTTTCTAGCTAGTTTTTATACTACAAGTATGAACTTATAAATAGAGCAAATATGTGAGACTTAGTAAGGCTGTAAGGCCTTGGCTTTGTAAAAATTGTAGGCAACATATGGTCCTTTTGTCTTCTAAAGTAACAGCAACTTGTCAACATTGCCGTGTATGGACATGAACCATATGGTTTTATTGAGCGATGAGCGGATCACTCAGTGCTGTTTAGCTGTGGATTACTGGGTGATAGTTGTCATGCTGAGGAGTACATGTGGAGCAACATTTTCTTGAGGCCTTGGCGAAGTAACAGCCTTAGTAAACACAGTCTGTAGTTGATGTAGCTGCAATTGTCATAGCTGGGAGGGTACTCGCATCAATCACATCATTTTCATTAAGTGATCAATGAGCACATCAACTAGGTGCTTCTGAGTGATGCGTCAATTCTGTATTGGGGTGATGGTCGATCAAAGGTGCCTTGCTGTGATGAAATACAGCAATTCTGATGTGTAGCAAGATGGGATGGATAACAAAGTGCATGAAGAGTGGTTGTTGTAGGATGAAAGTGGTATCAGTGTGTGTGCAATCTTTGGTTCACTGAAAGGCCATTGAAGGGACAGTAGCATTAATTAGCAGGATAAATCCGCAAATTCTGAGCGTACAGAGCCTGGAGGCTCATCAATGCTTGTATAGCTCACTAGTAATGAATAAAACATTTTTGAAACAACTTTCCTTGATTATTGAAGTCTGCAGAGTGCTTCTATTATACTTGAAACACCTGAATTCAATACATTGGTGATAAGTGTAGAGTTAGTAATAGGTTTAGTGTTGTTGGTGTTCATTGCCAGCCACTAGTCCATTTGCCACTCACCATTACTGAGCACATCAGTGGAAGTGACCAAAACAAACAGAGCCATTGTTGCTCTGGATCAAGAAAAGGCTTATGACAAGATCTCACATGATTATCTCTGGGAGACCTTGAGGTTGTTCAACTTTCCCGAACATTTCATTAAGATGATTAAATCTCTCTATGCAAACACTACAACAGTAGTCGTGATAAATAGGGAATTAAACCTTCTCTTCCATGTGATCAGAGGTGTCCATCAGGATGACCCCCTCTCATGTCTTCTGTTTGACTTAGCAATTGAACCATTAGCAGCCATGCTCTGTAACTCAAACTTAAAAGGATTCTCAATACCTAACCTCAGGGATAGAGTACTGGCCTCTCTGTTTGCAGATGCCACTACAGTATTCCTGGCCCAGGAGGACAAGTTCTTGAAGTTGCAGGAGATCTCAGGTGTCTGGTGTCATGCCTCCAATGCAAGATTTAACATTGGAAAGACAGCTGTAATTCCAATTGGAACCAAGGCTTACCATGATGAAGTTATCACTATGAGAAAATTAAGTGTCAATCAACAGCTAATACCAGCCTCCATGAGGATCACAGCAGATGGATGCTCTGAACAAATCTTTGGTGCACAAATTGGTAATAGGGTTGACAATTCCAAACCATGGGGTAGAGTTCTGAAAAAGATCAATCAAAGCCTTGAATAGTGAGGGAAAAGCCACCCTACCATTGAGGGTCATCGCCTCATAACTGGGATGATTGTAGAAGGCATGACACAATTCCTGACTAAAGCACAAGGAATGCCAAAAGCCATTGAGAAAATGTTAGTAAGCAAAGTTTGCAAATTCATGTGGGATAGTGATGGTCCTCCCCCCTTAGTCTAGACATGCTATATGAAGACATTAATAGAGGAGGCAAGAAGATACTGGACATACCATCAAGAAATGAAGCAATTGCCCTCATGTGGGTACAGAGTTATCTGGACCTATCTCACAATCGAGCAGCGGGGACTTATGTGATGGACTCCCTATTCAACAGGCATATAAAAAAGGATGGAGTGGATACCAAAGTTCCTGCTAATATGTTCCTACAAGACTGGACAATCAGTATTGGGAAAGGAGGTACACTACTGGAAGATATGAAATCATTATTTAAAGTTGCAAAGTGCTATGGAGTTTGCCTTGAAATGGCAGCACCCCCACTGGATGTCCTGCTGAGTATCCCAGTATGGGATCACCCTGCTTTAGATCCAGAGGTCTGAAAGTTGAATAAGTCAAAGGCCTGTAAATGCCTGAAGTGTAGACATTTGGTCCAGATTGTTGGCGATGCCTGGGAGATAGTGCAATGAAGATTGGATCCCAGGCACAAGGACAAGGGCAGATGTTTCTATGCTGGTTGTAGCAGGGACTGATGGGACTTTGGCTGTGAACAAACCCAGCAGTTGACAAGGCTGATGACAGGCACCAGTGAAACTAAGCACAGCCTAGCATGAACACACTAGACCTACATTTAGTCTCACTAAACACACACACACAATCTCCTTAAGTGCAGAGGGGAGCAAGGAATTTAATTTCAATTGTGTGCTGACAGTATCTGAATATATCTCAGTGAGCTTTCTAGAACAAAGCATATAGCAATGTATAATTCTCAAGCTGTTCTCAAATTCTCTATTTCCTCGAAGCTTTTACAAGAGAGCATGGTGAACTATGCAACCCTCAAGGCAAAGGATATTTCAATAGCTGAAACACACAGATATGCAGATCCACAAAATGACCAAGTCCAGTCAGTGAGCTTGCTAAGTATGGCTTGCCGCTAGATCTAATCTGTGCATGATGCCACTTTTCTCCTTAGTTGCTAAACCTGACTCCCAAACTTGTCATGATCAGAGGCCCTCAGCACTCCCAATCAATTCACAATACTCTCAAAAACCATCCCCACAAGTCCTCACATACAGTGCACTTGCTCTACCAATGGTGCCACGAGGTCCAACTGTGCACACCTATCACACTTTGTGCAACTGCTAGAATAGCCCAATCTGGCTGATTCCCTTGCAAACTACTCAAGACCTACACAGAGGCCAGCACAACACAAATTCTCTCTTACACTGAACCAGAAAAGGAACAGAGCTCTCTCTCAGATGGTATCCAGTAAACTCTCAAGATGGGCACAGCATCACTGCCTCTGAATCTCTTTCTTATCTCAAGTAAACCGAAGTTTTTATCCAAAATGTTTCTCTTGTTCTATTTCTCTGTGAGCTCGCTAAACTTGTATTATAGCTGAGACTCGAAGTTACTAACTCTTACACATCGCAACCAGTCCAGATTCAAACTGAAACTGTATTACTATATGTGGGGTAGATAGCTTGCCTTAATACATGAAATTCTACTCTACTTATACTACAGGCAATTGATTATTACAAACAGTTCTTTAGTAAGTTAATTCTTTGTCGGTCGATAATCCTTTATTCAAACTGGCACAACACTTCTTGGCAGAGTGCCACTTGGTCCTCCTTTTAGTATCCTCAAAGAGCTAAGCAATGTCGACGTCACTCGCCCTAGCAGCAGAGTAGCTTGTGGACTTGTACTCAATAGCTGCTTAATCCTCGATCACCAATCATGCTTCATATTTAGCTTTTGGGTCTGCTCCAAAGGTGACAGCATTATATTCTAGACTCGGTAACCAAGGAATGCTTTAGATTTCAAGCCCACTTGCTATTCCCATCAGCCAAAGCCTGTTTCTAGGCCATGCCCAGGGTTCTCTTGATTACCCCACACATGATATCGTTTCTCCAGATCTCCAGAGACCACATGTCATAGATTACAGATGTGTCATTATCTAAATTAGTCTCAGCCCACATACAAGCGCATCCCACTGAGACTCAAATCTCTACTGCAAACCGGATTGCTTCGCAAGTGAGCTCGCTCTTTGGCCTTATGGCCATGCCCACCCATAAGGTACAGTGCATGACAAAGTCCTTATGTTGTAATTCTGTTGCTTCTTTTTCTATCATAGAGCTTTCTACCTGTGACCTTGCTTCTTTGCATGTCACTTGCACTGTCAGCCCGCTTGCTATGCTTTTGCATTGCTGACATGTAAGGTATGGCATTTTGCAAAATTACACCCTTAGACACACTGCAGGCATGACACAGTGTATCAAAGCAGCCCAAAAATTACTTGATTGTTTCCAAAAGAAATAGGACCCAAGATGTATTCCACCAAATGACAATCTGCTCTCAGAGGAGGTGGATGCTGTCAGTAATGACAGAGTTGTCTTTGACCCAACAATAGACCATGATTGTAGTTTCTCTGATGGCTTTAGAGTATTTACTGACCCTCAAGGCCAGTCAAATACGAGAGCAAGCCATAGTCTGAGTCTAGACATTAGCTCAGAGATATCCACTGCATGGATTAGTAGTGCCTGCATAAATGAAGGTGCAGACAATGCACAAGTAGGTGCCGGTATCTGGTTTGGGCATGACAATAACCACAACATGAGCATCTGTCTCTCAGACTCTGAAAAGACAAAATATGCTGGGGAATTACGCACAGTTCTGGCACAGATGTGCATAGAGGACACATTGTCTCTAATAGTAATGAAAACCTCCTCACAGTCACTTATACAAGCTCTGTGCTCTTGTCTGAGGAGCTGGGAGGATAGAGGCTAGTTAGGAGTCACAAACAGCACTATTCTCCATGCTATAGCAGCCTGCCTGTGTCTCCAAGGAAACAGAATAGTGTTCCAGTTGTCTGAGGACAGCCTTGACATGGTAGGTATGAAAAAGGCTAGTGAGTTGGCACTGGCAGAAGCACAGAAGGACAGTATCAATGAAGTTGACTATGTATTCCCCAGAAAATTTACAGTCTTAGAGGCAAAACTCAATGCTGTTTCTCAAGTGACTCTAACAGTGGGAATTCAATCATGTAAGAGGTGGGTGTCTCAACAGACTATGGAGGTAAATCTGGACATCACTAGGTGGGCAGCTAAAGATCTTGGTGGTTCACTACCCACTGACAAAAAAATCTGGCACTCCATGCAGAAGAAGTCTATCTCAAGGAACATTAGGGAGTTTCTATGGAAAATGATGCATAATGCCTTCAAAATTGGAAGGTACTAGGACAACATACCAGGTTACGAGAAATGGTCAATCTGCCCCAAGTGTAAAGTTATAGAAACAATGGAGCACATCCTAACAGAGTGCATGATCCCTGATCAACAATTAGTTTGGTTACTAGCAGAAGAGCTTTGGCAGAAAAAGAATGCCATATGGCCAGGAATATCCTTGAGTAAAATTCTTGCCTGTGGGCTAACATGCTTCCATAATGACAAAGGAACAATTATTGCTGAAAGATCGCATCTGTATGAGATCATAGTATCTGAATTGGCCCATCTGATCTAGAAATTTAAATGTGAACACAGAATCCAGAGAGGCGATAACTCTTTAGAGGATTTGCATAGCCCCAGAGAGATCTGTAACAGGTGGGTTCAGGCCTTGAATATTCATCTAGCTCAGGACTGCATGGCAACAGACAGTGCTAGATTTGGAAATAAGGCATTGTGATGGGATCTAGTCTTGAAAACATGGAACAGTATACTTCTGCAAAATAATGAGTTACCTGACAACTGGGTTGGTAAGACCAAGGTTTTAGTGGGTATTGAGCCAGTGAGGAAGTGTCCATGTGGATGCTTGCAATGACCTGGCCTAAGTCCCACACTGGTTTGAAAACTGTGCATAAACACATTTCCTTGGGGTGGTTCTTAGTGGGTGTGATTCCCATCTCTCATAGCTTTCAAATAGGCTGACTTGGTCAGCTGCAAATGATTCCTGCTCCACTAAAATAAAAATAAAAATAAAAAACCCCTAAAAGGACAGCTACAAGTAATCTAGAAGAACTAAGTAGGAAGAAGAGTCATCCCTGTGTTTGTGCCTTGCTAATTGATTGAACTGCTCTGCATCCAAAGGCCTCATACTCTCTCACCAACTAAAGTGATCTAGACATGCTAAGTCAACTACAGACCAAAGATGTTGCCTAGTTGAAGTGAAATAAGCCCTAGAATGCTTTAAGTTTAAACAGTTAATGAGTCTGTATACTCTTTGCGAGTCTTGTACTTGAAGCCAGAACCTGTGAGTTCTTTGTAGAGTCAGTGTACTCTTTATGGAGCTTCAGTTCTTTGTTGCAAGTGTGTGTGCTTGTGTTGTAATCAAGTCTGTGCACAACAGAGCAAGTATGCTCTGTGTAGACCTCTAGGTCTTTGATTGTTCAATTGTTAAAGCTTCCCTAGTTTAAAGCCTTACTAGCTCTCCTAGACAAAGTTGTTGTGAGTCTAAACCACTCAAATTATACCTTACAAAACCCCCACATCCATATACCTTGCTGTCACAATTAATGTATCTCATGTAAACACTTCTAGACTTGAATCAAAGTTGTTTTGAAGCAAACCCAATTGATTATTGATATCTAAGTACACCATGAGTGCTTCTGCTGTATTCACCCTCGAACTTGACATTGGTGATTGTATGTGTATATGTGTATGTGATTCTAGTATATAGATTGACAATCTAGAAACTTGTTGCATTTGTGCACTGCCCATTACTGAGTACATCAACAGCTCATCAATACTTCATAAATTTCTTAGTTATATATTCTACACTATATTTTAGATGACATCCTGTTTACAAAATTAAAAAAGATAATAAAACTATACAGCAAAGTTTAGAATTCACTTAGTTTTTAAAATTGCCTATAGATGTCAAGATATCAGGATGAGATTCTCCAAGCACTTTCTTGTGAAGCTTGAGTGTCTCTTTCTCTAGCATCTCTGCTTCCTCCAATCATCCAAGCTCACTATATATCAATGCAAGATTGCCCATAGATGTGAAGGTATCAGGATGAGATTCTCCAAGCACTTTCTTGTGAAGCTTGAGTGTCTCTTTCTGTAGCATCTCTGCTTCCTCCAACCGTCCAAGCTCACTATATATGAATGCAAGACTGCCCATAGATGTCAAGGTATCAGGATAAGATTCTCCAAGCACTTTCTTCCTAAGCTTGAGTGTCTCTTTCTCTAGCATCTCTGCTTCCTCCAACCGTCCAAGCTCTCTATATGTGGATGCAAGACTGCTCATAGATGTCAAGGTATCAGGATGAGATTCTCCAAGCACTTTCTTACTAAGCTTGAGTGTCTCTTTCTCTAGCATCTCTGCTTCCACCAATTGTCCAAGCTTTCTATATGTGGATGCAAGATTGCCCATAGATGTCAAGGTATCAGGATGAGATTCTCCAAGCACTTTCTTGCGAAGCTTAAGTGTCTCTTTCTCTAGCATCTCTGCTTCCTCCAACCGTCCAAGCTCTCTATATGTGGATGCAAGACTGCCCATAGATGTGAAAGTATCAGGATGAGATTCTCCAAGCACTTTCTTGCGAAGCTTGAGTGTCTCTTTCTCTAGCATCTCTGCTTCCTCCAACTGTCCAAGCTCTCTATATATGAATGCAAGACTGCCCATAGATGTGAAGGTATCAGGATGAGATTCTCCAAGCACTTTCTTGCGAAGCTTAAGTGTCTCTTTCTCTAGCATCTCTGCCTCCTCCAACCATCCAAGCTTACTATATGTGAATGCAAGATTGCTCATAGATGTCAAGGTATCAGGATGAGATTCTCCAAGCACTTTCTTCCTAAGCTTAAGTGTCTCTTTCTCTAGCATCTCTGCTTCCTCCAACCGTCCAAGCTCTCTATATGTGGATGCAAGATTGCCCATAGATGTGAAGGTATCAGGATGAGATTCTCCAAGCACTTTCTTCCTAAGCTTGAGTGTCTCTTTCTCTAGCATCTCTGCCTCCTCCAACCATCCAAGCTTACTACATGTGAATGCAAGATTGCCCATAGATGTCAAAGTATGAGGATGAGATTCTCCAAGCACTTTCTTGCAAAGCTTAAGTGTCTCTTTCTCTAGCTTCTCTGCTTTCTCCAACCGTCCAAGCTCACTATATATGAATGCAAGACTGCCCATAGATGTCAAGGTATCAGGATGAGATTCTCCAAGCACTTTCTTACTAAGCTTGAGTGTCTCTTTCTCTAGCATCTCTGCCTCCTCCAACCATCCAAGCTTACTACATGTGAATGCAAGATTGCCCATAGATGTCAAAGTATGAGGATGAGATTCTCCAAGCACTTTCTTGCAAAGCTTAAGTGTCTCTTTCTCTAGCTTCTCTGCTTCCTCCAACCGTCCAAGCTCTCTATATGTGGATGCAAGATTGCCCATAGATGTGAAGGTATCAGGATGAGATTCTCCAAGCACTTTCTTCCTAAGCTTGAGTGTCTCTTTCTCTAGCATCTCTGCCTCCTCCAACCATCCAAGCTTACTACATGTGAATGCAAGATTGCCCATAGATGTCAAAGTATGAGGATGAGATTCTCCAAGCACTTTCTTGCAAAGCTTAAGTGTCTCTTTCTCTAGCTTCTCTGCTTTCTCCAACCGTCCAAGCTCACTATATATGAATGCAAGACTGCCCATAGATGTCAAGGTATCAGGATGAGATTCTCCAAGCACTTTCTTACTAAGCTTGAGTGTCTCTTTCTCTAGCATCTCTGCTTCCACCAATTGTCCAAGCTTTCTATATATGGATGCAAGACTGCCCATAGATATCAAGGTATCAGGATGAGATTCTCCAAGCACTTTCTTTCTAAGCTTTAGTGTCTCTTTCTGTAGCATCTCTGCTTCCTCCAACCGTCCAACATTGCTATACATATATCCAAGCTTGTATCTAGATTCTAAAGTGTTATGATGAAACTTTCCAAAGTAAAGCTCACAATATATTAAAGTCTTCTAATATATACTTTCAGCCTTCACCCACAAGCCTGCATCATAAAAAATATTTGCAAGGCATTTATGAATAAGTAAAGTAGAAAGATTATTTTGGTGAATATATTCTGCATGTGCAATCAGTAGCCTTCAAAACTTATAGTCAACAGGAGTGAAGTTATTAGGTGTTGCACGTGCCAAAAGAAGCAAGGCTATATGATGTACTCTGTCTTTGTTAAGAATAGTTTCTTGAATACAGATATGAAGGATAGGGTGAAATGTGAGTGTTTTAGAACCAACATTATACATTATAAGTGAGAGATGACTCAGTTCATCAATACTGTTATCCCATGATTCATCATATGTAAAAAGGGATAAGAAATGCTTTAGCTCCTCTATAGCTGGAGTTTCCTCCTCCTCAGGCTCAAGATCATCACCAGTAAATGCAGCTGCACGATTGAACACCTCAACAGGTATAGCTGTGTGATGAAAGAAAGCACAGATCTGCATAAAAAACTGAGTTGATAAACTAAGCTGATCAAAGCTAAGTTGGAAAGCACTAAACACAGTTTTTTGATAGTCATCAAGTGATTTTATCTTGTAATTAAGAAGTTCTGTACGTTTCTGGTTAAAGCAGGAGAGATAGTTGCTAAGAGTACATGTTGGATTTGAGGCAATATAAGCATCAGCTGTGGCTACAGCAAGGGCTTGGCAGCCAAGTGCATTAACAATGTCAAATGCAAGCTGCTGATTATTGTTGTCTGAGTTCTGATATGCATGTTTTAAAAGGAGATTGACAGCCTCGCTTTGTTCAAGATCAAAAAAGTCAAGATGAGCACCAGGAGATGCCATTTGATTAACCTCAGTGAGGCGGCTGGTGATGATAATGTTGCCATGATTGCATCGTGGAATGTACTTGCTCAGTTCAATCTTTGGATCATCTGCATTGTCAAAAATGAGAAGCCAATCCTCTTGCATCCTCCCCAAAAAATCCCGAACATCATTAACTGATTCACCAATGCCAGCAGCTTTGCCAAGCTTCTTGAAGTCAGCAGCAAGTGTAGCATTTGAGGCAGCATCAAAAAACCAAACATGCATAAATCTGTCATTGGCTCTCAATATCACAGGTTAATTAATTGAACAACAGTCTTACCTGGATGGATCCTCAGAAACAAATCTGAGCACTAGCTGTGTCTTTCCAGTTCCACCCCTTGCCACAATAGTGACAACATGTAGCAGAGGAGCAAAAGCCCTCTCAATGGACTGACAGAGGCTATCACTAGCCCACTGGTCCATGGGATCAGGCAACTCAAACTTGCAAGCTGGTGAAGCAAAGCGGGAAACAGCTTGGTTGGTGCTTGTCACAAGAATGGGATTATGGAGGGAGTAAGGAAGATACTGGTCTAGCTCCAAGGAAGGGTCTGCATTCTCAAAAACAAGCAGGGGAGATTGATGGGCATTGTCATCAGTCTTGATGTTGTGTACCATCACTTTGAGTCCCGTGCTGAGTGCTTCAACTGAGCTTGCATCCAAGAAAATAGCAGTAAATCTAGGTCATGTCAGCTGAGGTGATGCCACACAATAGGGTACTGCTGACCTTGATGAATAATCAAAGCTGTGAACAAAAGTTGAAAGTGCATTATTGCTTGCACTGAAAAGGGTAACCACAGGTGCAGCAAGCATTCTTGACAGTTTCCAGAGGTTGCTCTCACGGCCAGTGAAGTATTGGCTTGGAGGAGGGCATGCAAGCACATTCAGATTGAGGGATGAGGATGGAGTTGGGCCCTGCTGTATGGAGAGGACAATTGCAAGGATTTTCTCCACAATATGATGTGTCTGCTCCCTGATGAGATGTGTGCCAACAAGGATCTTCATCTGCAAAATAGATCAGAAGATTGTTTGAAAGCAAGTGCAGAGTGAGTTGACATACCTGGAACACCTTGATTGCCATATTGATGCGTCCCACACATAACATGGCATCTTCCTTGAGAGCACTATGCTCTAGTGTTCGCCTTCCTGCACTCACATCCTGGTATCGTCTCACAGCTTCGAGAACCTCCATCAGGCAGGTCTCAAGCTCTCGAAATGCGGCCTTGACATTGTCGGGCAGCGGTGCTGAATCGTCCCGCCCATGCCGGAACTCGAGCACAGCATCGCGGACCTTAAGAAGGTTAACCTTCACCTTGTCCCATTCTCTCTTACACGCATCAACTTCCTGTGAGGCGAGATGTGAATTAATACAGCGAGCGCACAGCAAAGCGATGACGCACATCAACAATCTTGATAGCTGTATTCGCCAGTCCCGTGGCTACCTTGACGTACGGCACCTTGTCTAGCACCTCGCAAATGGCTTGCACGATCCCCAAAATCATGGCTGCGTTAGCGGTCTTGTTCCCTGGCCTGGTGGCGACATCGCCTGTTGCATCGGTGTGGCCCCGTTTCCCTCGACGGAAGAGCTTGCTGGTAAAGGAGGCGGCATCGTTTGATGAAGATCCGGCAACTTGGGCTGGCGTGTTTGAGGACGGCAAAGCAAGCGGCGGCTGGCTGCCAGATGAATCGTTCTGGCCTTTCCGACGGAAAATCTTCATGGTTGTGCCAAGGTGGTGGTGGTTTCTAGTCAAGCGCTGACACACGGTAAGTCAGGCTTATGTGATACACAGCTGATCTTACACTGCCGCTATATTTCCTACTTCGTCCTCTTATAAATCTTATCAATGAAACTCTTAAAGACTTCCCGCTTCAACGTACTCTTCCCCTCGACCTCCGGAATCTCCCCAATCATCGCAACAAGCTCCCCATAAACCCTCTCCTCATACACCCCATACCGCTTCCTCAAATCCACCTCGGAGCTCTCAAACACCTCCTTCACCCTCCTCTCGCACTCCGAATCCTTCCTTCCATAGTTCTCATCAAGGACCCTTCGCTGCTCAGGCGTGCACACCGCCAGCGCGGTGTTCACGCACCACGAGCACTTGTTATCGAGAATATCCGTGCCGATTTTGCCGATCTGCTCTGGCGTGCCGGAAAAGTCGAGGAAATCGTCTTGGATCTGGAAGTACTCGCCGAGGGGAATGAGGATGGATTTGGCGAGGGCGTAGGGCTCGATGGTTTGGGTACCGGAGGGGTAGGATTGGGGGACGTGGGACATGTACATGGCGAGGGCGACGGGGAGGTAGAAGGAGTAGTACGCGGTTTTGTATATCACAATCAATGAATGTCTTCATAGAACGGTCAATACAAGCACGACGTCAACGGAAAAAACGTACGCACTTTTTCAGAGAGAATTTACTCAAATCAACCTCGTCCTCCGGGGCAGTGATCAAATCGATGAGCTGCCCCATCTCCGTCTGGAACGTCGTCTCCAAGAAGAGCTCCAGAACATCAACATAGTAGCTCTCCCCGCGGAAATGCTTCTTGAGGAGGTAGTATATCGCGGCTTCGAGCATGAACGAGTCGTTGATGGCGATTTGTCCGACTTTGGGGACGCGGTACCAGCAGGGTTGGCCTCGACGCGTAATCGATGAGTCCATCATGTCGTCCGAGACGAGGAAGAAGGCTTGGAGCTACAAGTGGAAGGGTGAGAACGGCGAAAACGAAGAGACGGAAGGTGGGACGCACGAGCTCGATGCCCCATCCGAGCACGGCAGCCTTTAGGTACTCGTCGTCAGTTAACGGGGTCCCCTTGATGATCTCAGCAGTGTCGACGACGGACATGCCGCGGTTCAGCTTGCCTCCGGGGACGTTGTAGTCCAGGTTCTATAATCATAATGAGCTCGATTCCGTTTTCAAGTGAAAATCACTCACCCTCTCGTACCACTCGATCGCATCCTTGGGCATTCCCTCGCCAGTAATGTAGTCCAGCAGTTCCTGCTTGATGACCTTCCATGCTCCTTCAAAACGCGCACGGCGAGCTGCCTTGTCGGTCGACATGTTGAACGAACGTGTATGGACGTGAAAGATGGGACACGATAAGAAAGTGGTGCTATATTCATGGTGGTTCGTGTCTGAGATTTTATTTGTTCGCTTATCCCCGGATAATAATATTTGCTTCCTGATTCGGACACCGACATCGGAGAATGCATTCATTCGGACTGAGCGTCTTGTTCTTCCCTCATCGGTCTAGGACAAGATAAATCTTTGTGCATTGTAGGCAACGGCTAGCGACGACATCCCCTTCAGTAACGGCTAGAATACAGAATATTATATAGTACAACACGGTCGATATCCACGAACCAGGAAGGACGTCAATGAAACATCCCAACAGGCGTCTTGCACTATTGGGTGTAACCACCCCGTTGATGTCGATCTTATGCGCATAAAGGGCAGATGCGACGCATCCTTCCTCCGAAAAATGTTTATCCCTACCCCGTTCCCTCCATCCATCAGCACAGATTCCTCCAACAAGCACGGACAATACGCACCTTCCGATTTCACTCAATTTCCTTCCATTGTTATTAGAACAGGGACCATCATCACGACGGAACCCTTTCTCCTCCTGCCTTCTCCTGCTTCGACCATCTCGACGTCCCAATTCATCCTCCTGCGCCGATTCCGGCGCGCAAGCCAGTACATTCCGATACTGCCTGCTACGAGGACGAGCGCAAATGCCGAGAGTGGGACGGTTCCGTATGGCTCGAATGTCACCAAGGTAGGCATGGACGATGCGAGGCGACTGGGAGATGGAAAGGCTTGGTTTTCGTAAGCCAAATGAGCTGACTCACTCGTCGCTGGAGTTTTATATGCGGCTAAAAGATATCTCCGTATCGGAGTCCGGCGACTGTGTGGCATCATTTTGTATATAGCTTCGTTAATTTACTAGTGGGGTGTCCGTGAAATGCCTCAGGTATAGGTTCCAGACTTGCGGTACCAAATGAGCGTGAGAGTCGGTGCTTCAGGTTGAGGCCGTA
The DNA here is from genome assembly GCA_022818075.1 of Armillaria altimontana. Taxonomy (NCBI): domain Eukaryota; kingdom Fungi; phylum Basidiomycota; class Agaricomycetes; order Agaricales; family Physalacriaceae; genus Armillaria; species Armillaria altimontana. The sequence continues at coordinate 103,700 of JAIWYR010000062.1, read as the reverse complement.
AAAAGAAAATGAGAAGCTTCGCGGAGACCGGTTGGTCAGCAGAATCACAAAGTAGGGCCGCTATTCTGCTGCCATCACAGATACAGATCACAGCGGTGGTGTTCAGGAGCGCCAAGCTTGAAAATACAGGGGGTGAGGAGAGCAAGACAGGAGCTCGTATTGACAGTTATAGAAAGGGAGTTTATCTGCGCCGCAGATGATGCCGCGGCATTTCGGCCGCCAAGAAAATCTCCACGCCCGTTTACCCCATCGTGGGCCATCGGACTGTCCACGTCCATCGAGGTATGAACGGCCTCAAGAGCCGCCCCTTGGCCTCACTCCTCATTGATGTATGGCAGAAAGACCGGAAACTAGAGCACAAGGATTGGCCTTAGTGTGAAAAGTATGAATCACGCGCAATCGAATGGTGGTTCCAATTTGAAGACGAGAATTACTGGATGATTCTACTCCCAGTAATCAGAAACATCACGCAGTGGCGGTCGCCGATAGCGAACACTGAGCCTGCCGTCTGCAACATGCATAGGCTGTCTCCCGAGAATCCTCCCACGGAAGGACGAGGACGCGAGCTATTACGAGAAACCATGAGCAAATCGCGACACAGATCAATCGAGTGTACACACCACCACAAGGCCTTTCCGAGATCATAGGCAGCAATTATCGTTCTAGACGATGAAGCCAAATAGCCAATTCCCGCGCCCGTCCTCGTTTCTCGATAAGACTGGCCAATGGAACCCACCAGGGTAGGAAGCGATAGTCCGCTGTGAAGCCGAATCCTGCGTTCCCGATACCTACCGTCTCATCCTCAGCAAAAAGTGAACGAAGTCCGGCATCACTCTCAAGACGTAGCACTGAAAGGACTTGAGGACAGGCAGAATCGAGGCAGGCAATAGGCTTACCCTTGTGTCTCCCGCGTAAACTGCCGCAAAATTAGACAAAGTCGTCCCATCTTGAAGTTTTCAAGCTACGAAGAAATGGTCAAGACCACGCAAATATGTTTGAGCGGACAATCATACCATAGTCAAAATCGGCGCCACGATCCGAAGGAAATCTGCAAGACGTTAGTACGAACAACGGGAGAACGACCGAAAACGCGTACCATTCATAGATGCGGGGTGAGAAGACGCGGATAGATCTTGACAGCGCAGAAAGTTGTGGCTGGCTGTGAAGGGATGGTTAATTCGGCGGAGTGTACCCGGGGACATGAGACTCACCTGCTATGCCCAAACCCCTCCCTGCTTCCCGTGCCCTCCTTGCTCGCCAGACGTCAATACATCTTGGCGACGTTGAAATGTACGCAGATCGACATCGTGCCGACATCGATACTGACGTGTCGCGTCGGTGGCGAGATGGGACACGCTTCGAAAGAGCGGGAAGTGCACACGAAGCCAAATCCTGGGTTCCCGGTACCAGTGCTGACTCTGACCAACGAGGATCAACACAGATACGAATCGATGGAAGAGAATCCTACCTAGGTTGAGCGCATACACCAATTCTGCCCATCGGAAACATCAGGATGTGCCGTCTCGTACAGGGATGCTGATTGTGTATGTAGATGTCACCTAACCTGCGAAGTTGTCTCGTTATGCACATGTGTGATATGATGAGACGTACCAGCTAAGAACCTCCTAATACCCCTTTCCCTGCTAAAGAACCGTGCACAACCCCGCGGTATAGCGGCAGTCCACCAGTATGATCGTTCGCAGCAATTATCGTCGAGGCCAAATCCCGGGTCCCCGCTCTTTTTTCTGACAGTGATATCAGTCTCAGAAGATTTGACCAGAGTTGATCCTCCCTACCTTGGTCGAGCCTCTATCCGCCACATACACCTTTCCTGCACGCTGGAAACGCCGGCTTGCGCTGTCTGCAACAAGGATGGCGATGTTGCACGGAGATACCGCCTAACCTACAAGGAGGTCAATTCTCTTGTTGCGCATATACGGGTGACGCAGCGTACTAGTGCCAGCCTAATACCCGTTTTGCTGCATCGTCGCTAGCCCTGAAAAGGAGGATCTGTTCATACGTCAACGAACGGAGAGGGAAACTGAGGTCGATAGCTGACCTGAGAAGAGGAATGTCCGTAGTAAACGCGCAGTACCAACGAGAGCTGCGATGCTGGTGTGCGTTACCTGCTGTGGTCGCGTCGTCGTCGTATCAAAGAAGCCGTATAGAGCAGATGAGGACATTAAAAAATGAAACAGAAGGAAGAGGCGCGTTGGACGGTCGATACCAGACCACGGTGGTCACTGGCAGAAGGAAAGGAAGGCCGTGGGATTTTGGCTCCATTTTCGGCGAAGGGCTCCCATCTGTGCCACGGCTCTTGGGAAACGAGAAGATTGGATAGCGACTAGCTGTCGAATCTTTATCCGAATTGGATATAGCATTCAATCAGAGATGAACGCTTTGCTTCTGCTAGAAGCAGCCGAGCTCACAAAGTGACGGATATTGGGAGCATTACGGGACTGTATTGCTGTCAAAATTGTTAAAGTCTGCACCTGAGATGCTATCGACGACGCTGGTCTACTAACCGAACATCATTGGACAGAGAATCGGCCGGTATAAATATTGGGTTTACATGATATAAATTGGGCCGGCCGTAATGCATAGATGAAGAAATATAACATCTCAGTGGAAAGAGGAGAAGGCAGGGTAATAACGAACGCAACACTGGCCGCGTAGTATCCTGGCGCGTATATCGGAACTGTTCAAGAAATTGAGAACTAATAGTCGAGCAACAAATCGGGGGCAAACATACGGGTGGGTTCTCAAAGTCGGTCATATCGAGCTCTCCGTTAATCTAACCCTCTCATCTTCGGTTAGCACATCCATGAACAGATCTTCGTCCCAACGTCTGTTCCACAACAAAGTCATTCGCCAGGCTACAATCATGTTTCTAATCAGGGTCACTGTATCATCACAACGAAAACCGTACGCACCAACAATGACGAGGAACTCCAAGCCAAAGCATACGCTACATCCGATAGCTCCTGGCGTGCGGGTTCGCTAGAAGAAAAAACCTGAATGACGAAGAGTATCCAAGAATGATGGCAGGAATATGCAGCGTCCTTCGTGTGACTCGCACATGTTTCCGACACAAAAATTGCAAGGGGACACGTTGAACATTGAACGCGTCATTGAAGAAGCCATGATTATGCACCAAACGAACGTAAGCGAGGTCGTCACTAGTACGCCCGGGAAGGTCGGAAGGAATAAGCGACCACCCAAAGAACGTACTCAGCACGATTGAAATCTGTCGAAGGATTTAATCAAGCCCTGCGCGAATCATATCCAGAGGTATCTTACCGTCATGAGATGCATCCCCTATTTCATCCACATCTAAGGGTATCAGGTTAGCAAAGTACAATCCGCCCCAAATTTGAGCATCTTGTACTGCTCGGGAGTGTACGCGGTCGAAGTGGCGCCAGCGAGTGAGATATCGTCAAATTACTTCTCCTTCCTGGAAATTCTTAGTGAACAATAAAACCTTGAATGAGTTAGCCCCTTATGCGCATCACAGGTGCCAAACAATGTACTCACAATACGGGAGATTATTCCGTTCTGGGGGGCGTTCCGATCGGTATCGTGATTGATCTGGACTGAGGGATAGAGAAGGCAGGCTATTCGTGGTCGAGGTGCCCGACGTGATGGAACTTGATTGTCTCAAGAACCCAAGTCCAGGTAATATGTACCTAGAACAGCATCAGTGTGTATCCCATCCAGTTTGGTTGCTGTAAGAATACCGTATTAGCCATTCCGCTATCATCGCCTAATTATCCATTGTGTTGCCGAATCCTTCAACATACGGTGTGGTCCAGCCTCATTTTGCTGTGGCTTGGTGTTCTAGTGCCGCATACATGCACATAGCACTCTGTTGCACAGATCAATGGTGCGGAATTTTCATGTTCGACGCTTAAGTTCGAGCTATAGTGCGCAGCGACATAATGTCAGCCAGAGTACGCAATCCCGAGGTAGGTTTTACCTTATTATCTCCCGCATGTCCACGACGACACCCCTTAGCATTTGAACTTCTATGTCAACGATCCGTCGCTGAAAACGCCGTGGTGTCCGATTGACTAAGTTGGTCAAGGAGGCACTGATAAACGATCAATCGATAAACCTTCACATCCGTGCCATGTCGCCAATGTAGAACGTCGCAATGAGCCCTGTGAGCAATATGGATGCAGAGGCGATATCTCCCCAACAAGGAATTCAGAATAAGATTGGAATCTTGATTCTTCGTACGTGTGTTACAGCTTGTATCGACGTCATCGAAGTCCTGGTCCTTCGAGGCTATCCTGAAACCATTTCGCGCGATGATGACTAGATGTCTAGGTATGAAATCAAGACTGAACTCACAAGCAGATCCTTCAAGTGCGAGCCCACCCGTAAGCACGACTTAATTGACATTCACCAGGTCCATAGTCGTCCACCGGGCTGCTATAAGGTGTCAAGTTGACACCATTCTTTCACAATCTGAATGGCAACACGCACTATCAAAAGCAAGAATCTCTGACGTGCACTTAGGCTAGAGACTAGAATGATCCTCCGACTTGGGCATCGCAGTAGGGACGCGTTGAGCATGAAACGTGGTCATACAAATTCTTGACCGGTTTCGGAGTCGGTTTCGCAGGGTATCCAGGTCCAGAAGCGTACTTGTACGGGCCTTTGTTAACGGGATTTTAGGCAGGAGAAAATGCGAGAGAGGAACGAGATCATCGCGATGGTTGAAGACGAAGATTATTTGCATTCAACTCCAAATCCAACTCCGACGTTTCGCGACCACGTGGCCCCAAGTACCCGCTCGGCGCTAGTACCCACCCCTAGGCACTTAATGTTGATCCTTAGCTGTAATCAGGTTCCAAAGGGCAACCTTACGTAGAGTCAGATCACCGGTATCGGAGAATGTGTACCCTAATTTTGCGTTGATTGCAGCGATTCACGAAACATCCGTGAAATAATATAAACTAAGATGATATTAAATATGCTAGAATCTGCCGGGGGGCTTCACGTTGTAGGCGACGTAAACATAAAAATGATGGGATGGTTGCAAACATGATGACCACTATACATTAACAGAACAATCACAGGAATGCATAAATTAATACACATTTTTGCTCCCTCACAGAGTGTACCGGAACTATCACAACCTATGAGCGCTCCTCTGAAAATCAAATCGGACTTAGACTCACATGTGGATTCTCGAAGTCTGTCATATCGGATTCGCCATTAATCTTTCCTTGTATCTCCTCCTGCGTGGATCCTTGCATCGTATCCCGTCGTCTATTCCTCAACACAAGGGTCGTCCGCCATGCTTCAACGCATAATAAGCCCGAGTCCCACTGTCAAAAGAGAACAGGCCCCGTACCGACTATGACAAGGAGGTCGATCCCGAAGCAGATGCTGCATCCGATGACCCCAGGTGTGTACGTTGGCTGAAAAGGTAGTACATTATCAAACAGAGGGGCAAGGAGGAACAATCCTTACCGCGTCTTTCGACTTAAATATCTGTGATCCACACATGCTGCCGACACACGCGCTATGAAGCACTGTCAGTCGCAGGTTATGAAATTTGTGGTTAAATCTACCAGACGAAAGTAAAGGAGGAGGTTACTGTTCGCTTGGTGCGACCGGGAACGTTAGACGGAATCAGTGTCCACCCCAAGATTGGACTGAGGACGGCTGGCATCTATCACGAGTCATTAGGCAGATGATAACGAAATTATATTCGACGTACGATAACGCAATACATCCCCCATTTTGTCCACTGCGATGGCATGATCAGAGGCCGAATTAAATTCAGAAAAATCCGGACCTTTGTCGAATTCTTCGTCTCGATAAGCGCTACACCAAGAAAACCAACAATCGCTGGGATAGTTGCAATTGCCATAATGTACAGCCGCAGGTTTTTCCACCTTGATGTCACCTATCCATTCAACTTAGCGCTCTGCTGCAGGTAACGAAGATAGGAACCACATACTATTCCAGCAATAACCAAGCTGGCAGCGCAGATGATGTTCTGGGGTATATTGTATAGAATTACTTGAAGTGGCGCTGTACAAGGTCAGGATAAATCAGAATATTATGGTTCTTTCAAGATGGAAGGATACATGCTGAAGCCAAAGCTTGCACTGATGATATTCCCGAACGCTGTAAGACCGCCGCTAGGTACCTGTCGAGCCATTAGCCTGTAGAAACAAAGTAAACAAGCCTACCAATCCTACGGTTGTCAGGAGAGTGTTCAAACCAGAAAAATAAAACTGTGAAAGAAGTCAGCACCGTGCATAACTGAATAAACCAGCCGAACGTCCATACACATGGATCTACCAGACACTCCCGAACCTGGTACCACTTCCACACCATCGTACCTGTCTTATCATGACCGCTCTGATTTTCCAGAATCCGCGCATTTGCCATCCGCTTTTCCTCAATCGACAACCAAGGGACGTCAGATGGAGTACCCAGGCCGTATAAACAGAGAACACCGATAGCGATAGTCAGCGGGCCAAGGAGCTTCGAACAATGTGAGCCGACATGGTTAATAGAAAGATTATACGTACATAAGACATGTACCTCCACGTCTGGACGCCCTTGCCATCACTCCCGAGGGTACCGATTCCGTAGAGGGCCAAAAGAACCAAAACACCGAATCCTGAGGAGGCGCTCTAGTCATACAATCAATTCTGCGGATTAGAAGGGAGGGGGGAGTCGGGGACTAACCTGGACTATCAATATGCGCGAAGACTGTTCCTGCCGAGTGTACCAACTCCCGATGATTAAGATGAAACCTGGATTGATACAACTCTCAAAGAATCCTTGTAGAGCACGTAAGGCGATAAGATGCTTGAAGTCCTTGGCTTTGAAAGCAAATCAGCATTTACGATAACCGCGAGAAAGCAACAGAAGACAAACCAAAACCAATACATAAAACGACTAATCCCCAGCACATCTATTTAAATTAGATGGCGTCAGAACCTCCAACATGTTCCGCTTAGAGACGAATTGTCGCTCACCATATATATCGACCTGCGTCAGGAATAAGATCAATGATACATGCTTCGAAACGGGGAGGTACACGTACAAAGTCTTACCCATGCTCCAGCGCTGAAGGACTATATTGGATGGGAATTCGGAGCACATGTAAGCGAGGTAGAAGACTGTTGTGAGCCTAGTTCTAAGCTCAGGATCCGATATAAATGCACTGATTAGATAACACTCGCCACGAATATTGTTGCCCAATAAGGCCGGTGCCCTCGCGCAGACCGAATATAGCCATGATCCCTGTGAAAATCATGTCACGGTCGACGCGAACTAGCGAGAGCTTTGACATACCTAATACCGCCTTGTCCGCTGCTTGCAGGCCGACTGACAACCGAAAATATGAGCCCCTGAAAGCAATACACAGTAACCACTGACAACATAACCACATAAGTGGGAGAAGATGCCAGTCGATCTTGCGTTTGAGCTTCTTGTACTGCTCGGGAGTGTACTCAGTTGAAGAGGTGACCGCCAGTGGTATACTATCAAGTGGTAGCTCCGCCGATTTCCTGTAAAATAATAGTCAATAACAAACGGAAAACAAGCAGCATGCGCCACGAAGTACGAAGCCATTGACTCACAATACGGGAGATTCGGTCTTTCCTAAGGGTGTTCCTTCCATCATGATCTAGGGAAGACTGTTTGACAAATGAGACAGAATGACAATAGTAGGTGCCTGAGCTTCGTTTCGTAAAGAATAGTTTAAGAGTGCCAAAGAATATTGACCATGGCCGACCGACTTATATACCTAAGTAATAGTCAACGTCAGCGTGCATTCCATTCACCCTCATTTCTGTAAGCATACCGTATGCGCGCATCCGTTGCCCTACTAGTTGAAACTTCGTTACTGTTTGGTGTAGTGCCCGATGAATTATGTGCTGTCCGTGCCACGGTTCTTTGGCGTGGTAGGCTACCCTAAGATGGGAGGGTCTGTACGATGGCAGTGCGACCCACTAAATTTCCGCACATCGTTGAACTCGGACGATCATAAATGGTCGCTCGCTCGCTGACAACCCGTTGTTCAAGATGGCATAGTACCGGATTTGCGTCTGCCAAGGGTTCAGCGAGTACACCGTCGAATTGGTATGGCAGGGTAGATGAGCAATATTGCGATGAAACCCAGAGAAGTTACAGCTCAGGGACGCTCCCTTAAAGCAAGACGTAGTAGTACGCGGAGAAAATGAACCTTTCATAGTCGGGTCGGAGCCAATATAAATAAGCTAAATCAAAGAGAGTATAACGGAACTATTCCACACGATGAGGACGGGACGTATGGATGTGGAGATGCAAGAATGCTCACATGAGGATTCTCAAAGTCCGTCATGTCGGACTCTCCATTAATCCTACCCAGCATTTCCCTCGACTCCTGGGTCAGCCCGTCCGTGAGCATGGACTTATCCCTTCGTCTATTACGCAACAGTAGAGTCGTCCACCAAGCTAAAATAAGGCACTGAATTAAGATTAGGCTTTCATGATATTGAAGACTAAGCACCGACGATAACGAGGAACTCTAACCCGAAGCATATGCTGCATCCGACGATTCCTGGCGTGTATCTTGGCTAGAAAACAAATCATGCAGATGATCCGAGAAAGAGAGCAGGAACGTACTGCGTCTTTCGTCATGAATATTTATTTCTGACCCGCACACATTTCCAACGCAGAACCTACAGCGAGTCCGTTGAACATTAATCATCAAAAGAAAGAGGGACAACGCACCAGACGAACGTGAATGAGGAGGTCACCGTTCGCTTAGTACGCCCGGGAAGGTTTGAGGGAATAGGCGACAACCCCAAGAACAGACCAAGAAGATAAAGAGCCTGTCGGAGGTATTTGTTAAACCAGTGATAAATGATATTCAAAGGCTTCTCACAGTCATCTAATACATTCCCCATTTTGTCCACTGTTAGAGGATTAGTATGGCATGGCTAAACGGAGAGAAAAAAATGAGGACCTTAGTAGATGCTCTCGTCCCGATGAAAGCCATCCCAAGGACCCCGACGAATTCAAGGATTGTCGCGAATGCCATGATGTAAAGGCGGAGGTTCTTCGGCTTGGATGTGATCTATCGTTACGTCAGTTCAGTGCCAGCATTTGAAAGGAAAGAGCACTGCGAACCAGTCCGACAATGGCGAAGATGACGACATGGGTCATACTCCGAGGGGTGTTGTATAAGATCACTTGGAGAGAGGCTTTAAGGGACCTTTGTGAATGGCTGCTCCTCGTAGGTAAAGAATGCACCCACTAAAACCAAAGCTTTCATTTATGATTTTTCCAAATGTTGTCAGGCCTCCGTTAGGTACCTGTAAAAGCATCAGCCAAGTCCCGTAGACCAAACGACAAGCCTACCGATGACAGAAAGGCGTTGATTCCAGAAAAGTAAAACTGAACTGATCTTAGCACAGGATGACCCAACATTGGATACACGTACACATGGATCGACCAAACACTCCCTAGCTTGGTCCCACTTCCATGCCTTCGTACCTGTCCGGTCATGCCCGCTCTGGTTCTCGAGGATCTTGGTGTTGGCCATCCGTTTTCCTCATTTGTGAGCCAGGGAACTTCTGATGGGGTACTAATGAAGTACACACAAAGGAACCCGAACGGCGATAGTGAGAGAGCCGAGGAACTGTTAATAGGTCAGAGGGTACAAAATGTAGAGATTGGAGTAGCGTACATAGGACATATACCGCCATGCCTGGGTGACTTTGCCGCTATACTCGAACGTCCCGATACTATAGAGGAACAAGTCGGAGATGATGCTGAACCCGTTTAAGGCGCTCTACAGACAGAGATTTAGCAACATAAAAGCACGAGGGAAGACAGTAATGGTAAACGAACCTGGAATACCAAAGAACGTGACGACTGTTCCTGTCAGATAAACCAGCTCCCGATGATCAGGATAAAATACGGATTGATACACCACTCGAAAAATCCTTGCAGGGCGCGTAACACAATGAGTTGCTTGAAGTTCTGGGCTATAGAAGCTGTTTAGCATCCACGACGATTACGAGGGTTAAACAGAAGACAGACCAAAGCCAACACATAGAACGACGAATCCCCAACATATCTATTACACGACGTCAGGGCTTACAACATGTCACGATGAAGAAGTATTGACCATGTATATTGATCTGCATAAGAAATCGGGTTGATGAAATATTCTTGAAACAGCAATGTATACGCACAGTGTCTTACCCAATCTCCAACGCTGAATATGTTCGAGATCTAGCTCATCGTATGTGGCGACGAAACTGAGATATCCACGAGCATGCGCTTTAGCTGCTCGTACATTCCATCCAATTTAGTCGCCGCCGAAGACGTTACAAAGTTCGATGAATCGGTCAAGGAGGCACCGATGATGAACGGTTGTTACCATTTCGCCCTGTAAGCAGCATGGATGCAGAGAGGTGGCACCTCAAAGTTACTCCCCGAAAAGGAACTCAGAGTGAAATTTGAATCTCCGTATGCTCGTTACAGGTTGTATCTAAGTCATCGAAATAATCCTGAACTATTGCACGCATTGAGCAGATGTCTAGGGATGAATTCAAGAAGGGACTTACATGCGGATCCACGATGCTTCAAGCGCGTCAAACAAGAATCTACATTGATCTCATATTGCCCTTCCTGCACTCCCATAAGCATAACCTTATCGACGGTCTGCAGTCGTCCTAGGCAACAATGAGGATTCAAGTTAACAACACGATATCGAGACAACGCGCACCAACAATGAGGAGCTCTGACGTTCGAGGTTGGCCAAGGAAAGCGAAGCGTACCGCCATATCCGTCAACTTGGATATCGATGATGCTTACGCGCCGAGCATCGACGCTGTTCAGAATTGCAGCATAACTGTCTGCCGAATGTTCGTGTCCTGGAAAGTGGTTAGGCTTTCAGAGAAGAATACTTGCAGGAAGTATTACCAACGCGACTCTAGACATTGGTCTGTAACAGTAGTCCAGGCTGCAAGAGGAGCAGTGTGACTCTGCAAGAAAGAATTGAGAAGGTCGCCGTAGCGGTCGAAGAGTGAGGTTGTTTGGCATCCAAACAAATCCCGGGCGTTTGGCGACCACGTGGTTAGCTTCTCGCGAGTCGCGTATCGCTAGTACAGGCTAGTACTACATACCGAGACTCTGCCGCACTTATTCACTAATGTCACCTATCACCCGGGCCGCTCACAGGATTTCAAAGCCAGAGCCGCTGGCACTGCTGGATTTTGCGGGGCGCATAATGTACCAGGACACGCGTTTTGAAGGTATGTTGATATTCAAAGAAATTTGAACCAGTTTAGGGTATTCGTTCGCAGATTACGGAGGAAATGCACGTCTGCGATGCGTACAAAACTACTCCTCCGATGCTATAAAAAGTTTACAGCAAACCCAAACAAAAATCACTATCCGCGCCCTTGAGCATCGTCCGTCCCATTGTCAGCTTGATATCCCGTACATCCTGTAAGCATCGTCGATGCTCTGTTGCAAGAAGAGTCGGCAGCAGGCGATGGTTAGACCCATCCAACTACTCTGAGTAGGTATCGTGAATTGCCTTGACTTCTGCATACTGGAACAGCACGTCAGAAATCGGCAACAAGTCTTCACCGTTCCATCAAAAATACTCACAATCCGAAGAAACCTTCCACATAGCGAGATGCAAGCCACCGCATCACAACCATCGCTCTCTTCACCAGAGGCTTATCGTTCGATTACCATCAATTCCCAATCCAATCAACCTTTTCCTCTCTTCCTCGTCAGCAACCTGGAATACCGAAATCTTTTCAAACTGGCCCTCTACCACTCGTCCAGCAACCCAGTACTTGAGGAGTGTCCCCTCAACAAAGTACTCTATATCCGGGGAAGAGTGTCCTGAAGTTCCCAAAGGCGTGTACGCCCCGCAGGTATCCCATCTTGGTGAGAAGCGATGATCTTGATGGTATGCGAGCCACCATGTCTATCTGTGATGACCAACTCGCCTTGCCGCACCGAAGAGAACGAACTGTTCTCTAGTCCTCGGACATAGCCCGATTCGACGTGATATCCCCAATAAAAATCATGTCCATCTTCTCCGTGCTTGACCCAATCCATCCATATCTCGTCCTCGCCTCCTTCAACAACATGAAGATCCTCGCTCATAACCTGCTCCCACGACGGCCACCACTGGCGGGTAACACGACCAGGACGTGGATACAAGAAGAAAAGCTGCCCACGAACACGCAGATCCATCTCCCTAACAATCACACTCCACACGTCTTCTTCGTTCTGCGATGGAGAGTACGCCGGAGTGCAGCGAAGCAAGAAGAGGTAGGAAAGCCCTGCCACTTTGTCCCGAGGGTTAGTAGACACACGAGTCTGCATCTCCTTGAGTACGTTTAGGAGTAGCGATGTGGACAGCGGGCAGGAAAGGTTGGCAGTGTTGGGAACTCCGTTGATATTCCGTAGGGCGGCAAGTTCTTCTCGATACCCTTCCTCCGCACTCTCGCTTGTCTCCCCTCCAATCAGATAATCGGCACTCATCTCCTGCAAGGTCCACGCCCGCTGGAACCAGCTCCTTTTGCTCTCCAAATCAACACGACGACCCATCGGCCGGCCCAGCCCGTTGAAATAATACACCAACGGACCAATACTACAAAACCGTCTCCAAAACTCATCGTACACAATCCCAATCGTGGGTACGTCCAACCTCCACTCGAGCTCACGCAAGTCCTCCCAGAGACCACAAAGCTGCCTGAGACAGAGCATGTCCACCCAGGCGAACTCTGCCCCGAGCTCGAGCAACTCGATCCGCAGTAGACGCAGATCAACACCGCGAGGGAGGGGCACAGGCCACGCATAGCCGTTGATGGCCGTCCACCCACGCGTGTGATACCCCGCGTGGGTGCATTCGGATGACCCACCACGGAACGACACGGTTGCTGAACAGGTCTCAGATGCGCCGTGGGGGGATGCCCCGGGAGAGGATCCGGTCGTCGAGCAGGTCGCTCTCGCGCATCTTAATGTCGAGGGCTTCCCAGGTGCGGAGCTCGTCCTCGATGATGGATAGATCGCCGTACCATCGTAGGCGGAGGTAGGCAAATGCAGTGCCAAAGTCGGTGTTCTTGGCGATGAATGATTGGAGGAGGGAAGTGAGCGCGCCGTCCAAAATGTGTGATGTCCCGAGCACCTTGTTTAAGTTCTGGAGCATCAGGGCGACGCCGAGGGTACTGCAAGGAGTATTCGCGAGGGATGATGTAATGATTGGCCGTCGGCTTGTGTGGCTACGTTGTTTCAGCACAGGGACTGTCGACTCGGCCTGACCAGCTTCGGTAAAAGATGAAATTGTGGTCTCTGGAAGACGGACTTCATATTGTCGACGCGCCTCAATAATCTATCCAATCGCACGATTAATTGATACCGGCAAGAATATTCAGATAAGTACTTGCCCTTGTTCGAGTGACCCTGCAGTAAATACCCAAATCAAAAAAATGGCTTAACCATCCCTCTTTGTACTTTTCTGACATCAAGCCTGCACCCTCATGGTGAGATATTGGAGAAGGAAATGCTCTGAAGCATACGCGAGTGCGAGACCGTAGCATATAGTCCGGGAGGGAAACGTTTATTGACGTCAACATCGGCTCTGGTCGGCTAGGCTCGCTACCTATCGCGATGTGAAATGCAAAAAGTGCCGCCAACGAGACTCTAGACAGTCATCTGCAAGGGCAGTCCAGGAGGAAAGAGGAGAGGCGACTCTATAGGAAAGAAGTGAGAGAAAGGATCGAGTCGTCGCCGTAGTGGTCGAAGAGTACGGTTGTTTGGCATCCAAACAAATCCCGTGTCTTTCGCGACCACGTGTTTTGCTTGTCGCGTATTGTTGACACGTAATCTGCCGCACTTATTCACTCAATATTCACTAGCGGTCCTCGGTCGGGATGTTGCTCGGTGCCTCTGCTAACGGGAACGATGCAGAAGCCTTGGCAAAAGCCCAATTCGACGCTGATCAGCTCTTTGACGAGATGCTCAAAGATGCCATCGATTTCTGCAACTCTAGTCTTCCAGAGTCCAGACGCGTCGCAGATATCGATCCCGTCAGAGATGTCTCGAAGAACAAAAACACCTGAACCGATATCACGGTGTCGACGAGTAACACTGCAGCAAACCTCAGGAACACTGTGAGGATGCCAATGTCGAGACACGGTATCTATTCCGCGAGGAAGGTAGAGGCAAAAACGGAAAACTTCATAGGTTCGTTACAGCTTGTGGCACAGTAATCATGAATAAAGTTATTTAAATCAACACCCTGTGTCAAAGAGTATAACGGAACTATCAAACGTAATGAGGGCTGGACGTATACGCGTGGAGATCAGCCAAGACTCACATGAGGGTTCTCAAAGTCCGTCATATCGGACTCCCCATTAATCTTACCCTGCATTTCCCTCTCCTCCTGGGTCAGACCATCCGTGAGCATAGCCTTGTCCCGGTGTTTATTCCTCAACACCAGAGTCATCCGCCAAGCTATGATAAAGCTCGGAATTAGGATCGGTCTCTCGCGATAAAGAAGAGTGCATGCACCAACGATGACGAGGAACTCTAGCCCGAAACATACGCTGCACCCGATGACTCCTGGTGTGTATGTTGGCTAGAAAGTGGGATTATGAAGAACATCAAAGAAAGAAAGCAGGAGCGTACTGCGTCTTTCGTCTTGAATATCTGTGATCCGCACATATTTCCGACGCAGTACCTATAGGATTTTTCATCAGTGAAGATCAAAGGAAAATAGGACAACGCACCCGATGAACGTAAACGAAGATGTCACCGTTCGCTTAGTACGTCCGGGAAGGTTCGAAGGGATAAGCGTCCACCCCAAGAATAGGCTCAGCACAAACGGAACCTGTTGGAGGTGTTTGTCAAGCCATGGGAGATCTTTGTTGAAAGAAATCTTACGGTCATGTAGTACATCCCCCATTTCGTCCACTATTCAGAACATTAGAACAGGAATAAAATGGAGAAAAGAATGTTAATGAGGACTTTCGTGGACGGGCTCGTCTCTATGAGAGCCATCCCAAGGAATCCGATGAATGGAGGGATCGTCGCGAATGCCATGATGTATAGGCGGAGATTCTTCCACTTTGACGTAACCTATCGCTATGTGAGTTTGGCAGCGGCACACGGAGCATAGAATGGTGCGAACCAGTCCAACAATGACGAAGATGACAACGCTGGTCATACTCCGAGGGATAGTATATAAGATCACTTGTAGAGACGCTGTGCAAGGACATAATCAATGGCCAGGTTGCTTTAGTGTATCAAGAATATACGTACTGAAACCAAAACTCGTATTAATGATGCTTCCGAACGTTGTAAGGCCTCCATTAGGTACCTATTACGCGTCAATAAATGTTCGTAGACCAAGGTGATAACTCTACCGATGACAGAAAGGCGTTGATTCCAGCAAAGTAAAACTGAACAGATCTCAGCACGGCACGAGAATAACTAGTGTTGGAAACACATACGCATGGATCGACCAAACATTCCCGAGCTTGGTCCCATTTCCACACCTTGGTACCCGTCCGGTCGTGCCCGCTCTGGTTCTCGAGGATCCTAGTGTTGGCCATCCGTTTCTCCTCCTTCGTGAGCCAGGGAACTTCGGACGGGGTGCCGAGAAAGTATAAACAGAGGAGCCCGACAGCGATGGTGAGGGATCCGAGGAACTGTCGGCAGGTGAGTGGGCATAAAGTCCAGAGAAAGACGTAGCCGTACATAGGACATATATCGCCATGCCTGGATGTCTTTTCCACCATACTCGAGGGCGCCAATTCCATAGAGCGTTAGATCAGAAATGACACCGAATCCTGCATTCGCGCTCTATTTGGCGAGAATGTAAGCGTAGTAAGAGGAACACGAGAGAGCTGGAGAACAAACTTGGAATACCAGAGAGCGAGATGAGTGTTCTCGCCGAGTGTACCAACTTCCGATGATGAGGATAAACCCCGGGCTGATACAACATTCGAAGAATCCCTGCAGGGCGCGCAAGGCGATGAGGTGTTTGAAGTTCTTTGCTGTGGATTTGATTAGCACTTGCGATGATTGAGAGAATTGAACAGAGGATTAACCAAAACCGATGCACAAGACGACGGCTCCCCAGCATATCTACCAGAGATAGTTAGAAAGGTAGAGGGAGAAAGTATGAATGTACCATGTAGATCGATCTGTGTACAGACCCCGGTTATTGATCATTCTTTGGCAGAAGAATGGACACGTACAGAGTCTTCCCCATCCGCCATCGTTGAAGGAGAATGTTAGATGGAAATTCGAAGCACATGTAAGTGAGGTAGAAAACTGTCGTTAGCCTAATGATGGATGTAAATGATCAGCATAGTATCATAGAAAACAGCGCTATACTCACCATGAGTACTGCTGCCCGACCAAGCCAGTATCCTCACGCAAGCCGAATGTTGCCATGGTGCCTGTAGGAGGTTCGAGGTTTGCAGTGACGGTCAGAGGAATTTGACGCACTTAGGCCAGTCTTGTCGGCTTGCTGGATACCGTCTGATAACGAATATATTAGCGTTAGAGAAAGCTACATGCTTAGCGACTCACAGCAAAGCCACATCAGTGGAAGGAGATAGCAATCCATCTTGCATCTGAGCTTCTTGTACTGTTCAGGAGTGTACTCGGAAGCGATAGCGACTGTGAACGGTATGCCGGTCAGCATCGGCTGAAATGGCTGAGCTGTCTACCTTCACTGTCATCCTGGGTGTCATAGGCAACCGCCTCGACGACGACGTCCTCCTCGTCAAACGAAATCTTCTTTGGAGTTGCAGAGGCCATGGCGAGCTACGGATGAAGAAGCCTCGGCGGAGACCAAAGGATGCTCTATATAAACTTTAGCGCCAAGGATATTTCCGATAGGGAGTCCGCCCTGCCTATTTGCTGGAATAACTGTCTTATCATTGGGATGCAGCAGCGTGGTAGCGCTTGGATATAAAGCTGCCGTATAGACTGCGCTTGCGAAGGTCCTGAAAAACTACGCCGATTGATAGGCATGATAAAGCAGATACTATGTTCAAATGAGGGGCAGGTTTCTTCTCAAAAACGGAAGAACCGAGTAGGTATTATCGTAGAAAGTAGGGTCGTCAGATGCAAGAAAAGCAAGGAAGCAGGCGGAGTTAATGGACCGAGCAAGTTTGATCGGGAGTAGTAAACGCAGGAAGACAGGACTTGATGATAATGGATCTTGAAGGTGATCTTGCAAACCAGTTGATAAGAGAAGCAGTGAGACATTTGGTACAAGAGGTGTTGGTGGTACGTCGCTATGTCAATGTACAGACGAAGTCAAACGACGATAGCGAAATGACTGAAATAAGTTAGCTGGAGCTGTAACTGTTAGAAATTCGAGCTCACATTACGACGCTGATCATGACGCTCCCTTCTCTGACTCAGTCGCTGCTCATTAACATTCTTTTATTCCTGGTAAGTATTCGTTGCTTCTGCCCACGGCCTTTAGATGGAACTGCCGCATAATTATAAAAAAGGACTTACTTGTGATGTGTACGCCATCTCGTTTGCATCGGGTATTTACCCTCCTTTTCATCGCTGATTCCGGCGCCTCGAGCCCCGCGATTCCAATACTAAGTGCATGAGCCATTAACAGCGAAAAAGACGAGAAAGAGTGTCAGCAGGGTGCAGCAAGAGATTCTAGGGTGGAAGGAGTAATTTTTTCGAGGCGACTTCGGTGCCTTTGGCCATATCGGACCTCGGTTTGCAGAGTTGGAACGGAAGAGAGAAAATCAGATCCGGTCCGAGTGCCGGTACGCGTTGTTGAGGCTTGTTTGTCGGACTTCCTTGTTGCTTCGTACCGTCACCACCTCCTCGTGCCAGCATTTTCAGCCTCCTCCTCGTTCTCAAGCATGACCTCGATTTTGTCTCCTGTAGTCGTGTCAAAACACTGGTGGTGACTGCGTTTCAGCACACCGAGGCATCGGAGAATTCCTCGCCAAGCGAAGCTCATCAGAGAATGGAAGGCCTTCGTACGCATGCTACTTCCGTTTTGACGTCTATCCCTCTAATATTTCCGATAGTGGAACGATGGTACCACCAGTACTGGCCGAATTCTCGCTCTGCCTTGCCGTTCGACTCCCGGAAGGTATTAGCAATCTAGACCAGGCTTCAACTCGCAATGCGCTGCAATACTGATCACCGATCTCGTTTGTGCAATAAATACTTGCTATACAATGTACTCTACGAGTTCGGACAGTATCCGAATAGCGAAAGCTTGTACAGTAAGCGCTACTTGTAATCGATAACCCATTGATACTTTTTTCTCATCCTTTCATCTCAAAGAAAATAACTCTGAAGGCTCGCTATCCTCCAAAGAATGCGCTACTCTGGAAGACGACCAACCATCCATGCTGAGGTACCAGACCTCCAATCCCCACCTCAAACTCAGATGGCGGCCGTTGTGCAATTCACTGCGGTGAAAGTTCCTGTAATTCGGTAAGGCTTATTGTGTCTAGCGCCAGAGAACACAGCCGTGCTTACCGTCGTTCGCGACGAAGATGTTAGTACTGCAACATAACTCCGTAGCAGTGGGGCTCGAACTATATGCATCACGTTCAGCAAGTAAACCTCGACAACAGTGAAATGGCAACGTACCAGCTCACTGCCGACTGGGCGATAACAATTCTAGGCAAGCTGCAGTCGAACCCAACCAGCTTAGAGGGGTCTAGTGGTCCTGCATCGACGTTCAAGGTAGCCTTGTTAGCGATGACGACGTTCTCGCAACACTGGACAAGTTGGTTGTAGCCGGAGCATCGTTGTGTTGGGGTCAACGCGACTACGAGTGCTGCCATGGCAAGAAGAAGGAGAGAGCGCGGAATTGTGAGCATTGCTAGAAGCGAGAAGGTAAGTACGTGCTCGCTACTACACGGATTTTATGTCTGAGCAACCTTGAAAGGTGTCATCTACGATAGAATGCCATGCGTGGTGGCGGCGTCCAAATGCCTACCTGTATCAGAAACCCGGCGGTGTCAAAGAAGAAACATCGGACATGAGTGCGCTGTCTGCAGAATCTATTTTTGCCGAGCGGAGAAGTTCTCGGCTGATATCAGGGTAAGGATCCAAATTCAATGTTCCGCCAAAAAAATTTGGCCTAATGGTTTTGCAGAACGACGTGTGAACGACTGGATGTACTAAGTGCATAGGTTATCCGAAAAGAAAGTAGCAACTGCTACTCGCGGAAGCAACACTCGGTCGCTGGAAGTCGAGATAATTAGATGGACAGGGACTGTAGGACACGCGACCAACACGGCGTCGCTCGTACTTGTTGTTGCCATGCATTAGGGTTATGACATGTTTTTTTCTCTTTCCATGAATATAGTCAACTCAATCACTTCTTTGACATTTTTGGTAAATGGGGAAAAGCAGCAACTCGGATAGACACAAAAGACCCTGGCGTATTGACAACGTCGACATATCGAGACTCTGCATATGCGTATTGTCCGTAATCTTTGCTCTACAAGCTCCTGCAAGCCGACTCAAGAACCGGCTGTCTTTCCTTCGAGAAGATTCCGTTAAATACGGGGGTGTTCAACAGTGAGCCTGGTCAATGATTGACGTAGAAGACGTTCTCGAACCCAAACACCATCAGACGACCCAGCGCCTCATCTGCTCAATGAGACTATTCAAGTACGACGGCGGGACGTATGGCTTCGCTAACCGCGTGGTACCTGTCCTATACAGCAGCATATCCATGACCATCCCTTCATCAACGTCATGCCACTGCCATGCGAGGTCGAGCGAGTTCACATGTGGGAGGAACAACGGATCCGTAGCGAGGCGCTGGATCAGTTCGTGCGAGATAGGACAGTACGGTCTGTACACGGGCGGGAGGGGGTCATGTACACCGAGGTGTCGGAGCTCATTGAGTGGCTCGAGGATCGTGATAAGGTCTTTTATGCAAATGGGTACCCGCCAGAGAGTGAGATGCTGGATTCTGTGGGAGAATACCGCGATCAAGTCTTGAGTGAGGTATTCCGCTTTGAAAGGGTTTCTGACGGGGCCGACGTAGATGATGGTCAAGTCCCGGAGTCGGGGGAGGGAGACGTTACCCCGATAGAGCGGGAGATGTTCTTGGGTGAAGTAGGTGAGGCAGATAGTGAGCGAGACGAGGTTAGATGCTAATGCGGGACTGGGTGAAAGGAAATGCTGTGGGGGAGTACCGTACATAGTCACATTAGTGATGCTGGGGAATAAGGACGTCGACTGAAAATCGAGTGACCGAAGAATAAGGTGGAGGATTTGGGCGTAAGGGAAGGGCGACGAAGTTGTACCTGGACGGACGTATTCTCCAAGATCTAACCAGTGAAGGTTCGCGGCAGTGGTGAACGCACGAAACTTCCATACGTCGAAGGGCTTTACACAGGTGAGTCGCTTGAGTGAAGTGAGATTTCGTAACCCTGTAAAGAGTTTGGGAAGATCCTTGAATTCTGAGGGAACGGAAGATATGTAGAGCTCGCGCCAACGGTGAGCCTGCGTACGAAGTAACGCTATGGCATCAGATGTGCGATCTTCCGTTGACCTTAATCCTTTCCTCCGCATGTTGTCATGCATTCGGAACAGGAAAAGAGACAATGGGTAGTCCTTTGAACGCTGAAGGTACATGTTGATTAACGCCGGCGGGATCGATATGTCAACATCCCGGCGTTCTCTGTAGTGCTCGTCCCTTAAAATCAAGTATCGAACTGGAACAAAGATGAAGGACCACAAGGAAGCGAGAGAATACGACACGTCTCTCCAATAGATGCACACATGAGAGATGGTGAGCATGCAGGAAGGAAAGCGGTCGCCATGATAATCGTCGACAGTAAGGACCAAGCTATGGATCAGGCTGGTAAATATCTCTTCCAATACATCGAGAGGGACTCCATGGATTGGAGCAGGCCTATTGGTAGGCGCCGCCAGGGATGTCTGAAACGGGAGATAATTAGTTGGAAATTGAGAAAGGTAAAATGACATGAGGCTTACCGCTGCCGAACTAGACGTCGACAAAGGAGAACTAGAGGAAGAGCCATATGGAGGATGGTAGCTAATGAGAGTAAGATAACGTCGTTCCGAAAGTGAAGACCAGCCTACATACATATCACGATTCATGTTGGATTCTACAGCACTAGGGCTGTACGATGAGGAATCTTGATTCTCTGAGATCAAGGTGGCTGCAACACGGGCGTCTCAGTGGCTGCTATGTGAGCTAATTAATTTTGGGAGCGTTCAGAGGAAAGGTAAGAGAGTTTGCGACAAAAACGAACTCACCTTCTGATAGATCAGAGACCGAAAATGTCGCAAATCTTCGATTCGTGAATAGACAGATGGAAACGGGCGAGATGAGGGTTAACGACAAGCGCCGGTACCGCACGGGGTCAAGCAAAATGAGGCAAAGTGATTATTTTCGGTACGCCGCATTTGATTGGGTTCTAATCTAAGCCTAAGGTAGGGCCAGTGGTTATAGTCTTCAAGACCTGAGGATTAGAGTTGCATTCAACGGCGAAGTATGGCTCCCTCGAAGAGCCCATAGATGTAAAGCACAGGTCGGACGAGAGGTGAGAAGCGAAGGACCTCATGGGAAGTGGAAAGGCACGCGATCGACTGAGGGCGGAGCCGGGAGCGGACCGGGACGGGCCTTGCCGCTGACAGGCTACGACTCAAATTGCACCCTCACCTTCAAACTGTTCATAGCCGTAACCTCAGAGCTCCAATGATCTCCTTACAAAATTCTGAAGCCAACCTAGGCTCAACTCAGATCCATGATCGTCAAAATCCGGGCGCCCACAAGCATCATAGTCTTGGGAGCTCTTATACAGTGGTATCTACAATTGTTCGTTTTGTACCTTCATAACATCATTCTGACGCAGAAATCGAAAGCTAAATAAATTTGAACTTTCACTCTGTGATAGAGACCGGCAAGGATCTGGTACTTACATAGCTAGGTCTCGCCGGGAGTCGGTACTGACTACGTCTCGTACCTTCTAGCGATATCGATTTTCCTGTGGACACCTCCCTGCCATCGACGAAAACCTCAATGCTCGAATTGTGCAGTCATCAAATCTCCGACGCCCTGACGCTCAGCGGCACTTGTGCGCATGGTGTGGCGAAATACAACCAAAACATTGTCCTGTTTCTATGGACTTCTTTGTGTCCCAGCACTTAAATAGGCGCCGATTTTCCCCGTTCTCTCTCCGTTCACCCACCACAGACTCATGGAGTGGCCTCTCTGTCAAGAACTCAGCGACCTTATTGTTGATGCGCTCGTCAGACAAGGCGAAAGTCTTCGCAATGCTGCTCTGCTCTCATGATCGACTCTCATTCGTACCCGTCATCACCGATTCAAGCACGTCGTCTTGCATAGCTCAAGAGACTGCGACGAATTCTATGATATCTGTACCGCATCGAAGGGTGTTGGACTATTTGTTGATGGTTTGAAGGTCTGCGGCTCAAAGGAAGATCAAGCAGCCGCTCATGCCAGCGTTCTCGAGAATCTTCTCGAATTGCTCGTCTCCGTACAATTGATCCACTTCGAAGATATCCCTTGGGACCACCTATCATTCATCGGAAATTCCAAGGGGAAGCGCTACAGCATTTCTATGGTAGATCTCCGTCAAACAGTTGTCGCATCGTGCCACGCATTAGCTTCCTTCATACAAGCTTTCCCCAAACTTCACACATTGGCATTGTTGTCCGTGTCTTTTGGTAACAATAGCAGCGTTTCCAACTTGGAGGAGACTAGCAGCGCCCCCATAATTCCTCGTGTTCGCATACTCGAACTCGACAACAGCGAGGATATACTCGTGCGCCTCTCCAATGATATCGCTCAGAATTCGGCTCCGTTGTCTGTACGGCATCTCCGCATTCTTCGAATCTTGAATGTCCAGGAAGCTAATGATTTAACTTCCATCAAGACTATCATTGAAAAATCGGGTGGCATTCCTCTAAAACTTCGAGTGGGTGATATTCGAGCGGGTGCGTCGTTTTCTGATGTCAAGTTCCGCTCTCACATGTTAATTCTCCTCCCTATATCCTGACGAGCTAGTCGCTTTGCCCTTTCCGCCCTCTTTAAACCATCTTCACCTCAACTTAAACGACTACGAACATAGGAACGAACAAGATATCTTGGGGTGGTGGATAACATGCCTCTCCTGTCCGGACATCAAGTTGTCGAAGATCCACGTTTCCCTGTATGCCGACCCACACTATCCTCGCTTGTACAGGGCTTTTGTTGCCAATGTATTTCGGAGTACTTTCTACCACCACCCCTTCGCGATTCCACCCAAGCTGGCGCCTGACGAAGAAATGTCATTTCATCTCATTGAAAAAGAGCTATGGTCCGAGCTGGATAACGCCCTAGCTGGGATTCAGGGCCTGGAAGAATTCATGATCAAACTTCCATCTGAGGGCGATGCGGCGGATCTTGAACCGCTGAAGGACGCGATTAAGGAAGGGATGCCCCGGGCGCGAGATCGAGGTGTTCTGGTGTTTAGGATGAAACGAGGAGTTTAAGTGTAGACGATGCTCAATGTTAATATTTATTGACATCGAGGTCGCCTTCGAGAGTGGATACCACTGGACCCGACTTGTATTCAATCTGCTCACTACCTATCGAACGTTCGGCGTGTTCCGGTCAGTGACTGTTATCCGCATGCCAATAAGCTATTTTCGGTCACTAGGCGTTTTGGTGTGTAGTACTATATGCGTCCTTAACGACTCGGAGATTTTGAATGCGCCCTTTGTAATAGGACCCCACATAATTTCTCCCTCATCAGCACCCGAGTTTTCGCCTGTCGCTGGGGGTTCTCAGAGTAAAGGCTTGGTCAAGAACTCAGTGACCCTCGTCGTTGACCTTCTTGTTAAAGAATATAATGCCAACACTGCATCTTGCGCAGCTCGTGCGATTTCGGTGAGACATCAAGTTATCTTCACGAAGACTTGAAGGCGCTGAGAATCTTGAGACGCCTCTCAAATCATTCGTCCCCTGAGATGAACCACTTCGAGCGTACGCAATGGACTACCTTGTTTATTTAAATTACAATGGAAAAAGTGTGTATCCTTTCAGACCAGTAATCCTATGGATACAATGTGACGGTATAGAAGGATTCTATTGATACTTAGACATGAGAGTGATCTCCTGTATGGGACCTACTTCCCTCACTTGTAACCCCGTGCTCTCCATTCTCCGAAAAGCGAGATCTTGTAGCAGCAGAGGCCAGCCCAGCGCGACTGACTTCAGAGGTATGTCCGACTCTCTACCACGATAACTGCTACAGCCGATATGCCGGGATTCTATGAGATTTATTGTCGCGTCAGCAGGATTCATGACGCAAGGCATGACCCAAGCAAGCTCAAGATGCTCGAGTTTAGGAAGAAGGTGGTCGTGGTCATTATCGAACCTCAGTTCGTTCAGAAGCCGCTCTGATAACGTGTCTGATGTTGCGAAGTCGTGAATCGTCAGACTGACCAAGTCCGGCACTACCCTAAATATGTCAATGAAATCAGAGCCTTCCACGGTTCCGGTAGCGTAGGAAGTGGTGATAATTGTGAGCTTTCGTAGAGGCGAGCGGGAACGTCGAATTAGGGATACAGTGGCATGCGTGTGAATAGCTCCGCCGATGACGGTGAGATCGGTCAAAGCAGGAGCATCGATGGATCCAAGGAAAAGAGAAAGAGTGTTGGTGTAGAAATACATATTCCGACAAGTGAGGGAAGTTAACGTAGGAAGGCTGACAAAATGATTTTCATCTTCCTCTCCGCAGAGGCCGTATGCTTCGACTGTAAGGGATTGCAGGTTCTGCATTCGAGAGAGGTTGTAGACGACGGCGCCAACGTCTCCGGGCCGAAATTCCAGGTTGAGTGTGTGTACGTGCCGTGGAAGGTCAAAGCAACCAATTGGAACACCGTCGCGTATCGTAAGGGTGTGAAGGTTTGGAAGATCATATGCATAGTGAGGGCTATCTTCCATATAGCCCTCCATGATGAGGCTCTCTAAGGAACCGAACAGACCGCTTGGTAGCCTTGTTATGGCTCTCGCGTGACCTCGAATTTCACGAAAGCGAAACCGATGGGCGACGAGAGTCTCGGTGATGCTATCCAAGGTGTAATCATCGATGGCCACCAGCTTTGGACTCATAAACCGAAGGACCAAGGGCATACACCCCGACCGAAGTAACTGAAGTTTAACTACTTCATGAATAGAGTGCCATCGAGACAAAGGAAAGTACGTTTTTGATGGTAAGCGAATGACAACGGTTGACCATAGACTGGGAGAGTCAATGGTAACGTCGCGCCAGCGCTTGCAGACCAGTCCCAGAAGGAAAGGGACATTTGATGGGCAGAGGTCGGACTCCTGCCTGCAAGCCTCTTCAAATATTTGAAGCAAGACATCGTAGGACAACCGCCGGACTGGCGCGAGTAGGGCGCCATAATGATCAGCGTAGCTCTTCAACCGATCGCGATCTCGGTTCAGCTTCTCCAAAGTCCCCTGAATACGAAGGATTTCCGCATCGTACGCGTTAATTTCATTAGCCATTTGTGAACGAACGCCAGAAATGGCCAGAATGTTCGACTCGGAAGGGGAGTAGAGCTCGCGAGATTCGAAGAAGAGTTCAGAAGAAGAGATCTTGGGATCTTTCATAGAAGGTAGGCTTCTGCTGCATTTGTGGCACAGGATTGTGCACGGCCAGCTATATGAGTCGTCGATGCCTATCAATATCATCCATACCACCGACATACAAGTCTTTCTACTAAAGGTCGTACCTTCAGTGAAAGTAGCCATATGATTCGTAACAATGACTGATGTCAATAGGAACGTAGAAAGGTAAAGTCACGGTCGCGGCTTGAGCTTGATCGACGCCGTGAAGAACGACTTCACGGCCTCCGAAATTTGATTTCGAAACAAACACTATGTCACGTGGATACGGAAGTCCCGGCACTCGCTTCCGAAAACATTTAGCCTTGGTCTAATTCATGACAGCGCAAACATATCCAGCGAGATGTTGAGTGGCCATCGGGCAAATTCAAAGAAACTGCCACTGCTGGAAGGACTATGAATTTCAGAGAGCAGGAGAGAAAGACGCTGCATAGAAAAGAAAGGGTTACTGTTACGAATGAGATAGTGATTTTATAAATGTGACGAACGACAAACAGCATTTTGTTTTTCCGGTGGGATGCCTTTGCCGGGGTACAGGTAGAATACCAGATCAGCAATGAACTACAATAAAGTACATAGATAAGTTACATTTCCTCTAGTACCACTTATGATACCCAGGGTAAAGATCTTCTTCGTCGAGGTCCGGCATCATGAAAAACTTCGCTGGTCGCTTTGGAAGCCTATATCCTGGTCCATGAACTTCCTTCGCTAATTCCTAACAAAGAGCTGATTAAGACGAATCCAAAAAAGCCGCAACGACTTGAACGCACCTCTACGTCGACAACATTATAGATATACATGCTCCGAGATTCGCTATGAGGGTTTTTCTTTACCTCACGAGGCTTTATCCCGTCCATATGAACCGGCTGAAGCTGTGGTACAAACATTTGAGTCTGATTATAGGGACTCAAAAGAGAATGACGCACGGAGTAGTGAGCCATAGCATCAGTTTTAGTGATTGATCCACCTTTCTTTTTCCTCGTCACCGGGGGACGATTTGGAGACTGTGAAAAAGATGGATCTTCATGGAGTCGCTCCGCCAAAGCCTCCACTTCATCAATTTTGTAAAAGGTTACTTTTCCGCCATATGGATTGTCCCTCTGCCTAGTTGGGGTGAGAGTATCAAGGTCCGCAGGCTTGAGACGGAATTCCTTGGCTGTATCCGTTCGTTTCTGGATGACCGTTGAACGTTGGTCACTAAGGTACAGCTTCAAAGAGGGACTCACAATAGTTCTCCGAGTTCGAGTTCTTTTGGGCTTCGGCTCTGGTGTCGCTGGAACCCCGGCAGCGGGAATGGCGTTCTAGTCTAGGAAAGAAAAAGACAAATATGTCAGTACAGCGGATCACCATTTTCGATATTTTAGACAGGGGCAATATGACACATGTATACCATGACTTCGCTAGCTTTTCCTGTTCCCGGTCGAAATTCTTGCAATGTTAACAAAGACTAAAGACATGTCACATAGGTAGTTGATGGCGCGCGCATGATAGCATCGGCGAACGGGCCGGTGATTGGTTTAAAGAACTTTAGGGCGGGTTCGGCGCCACGGTCCGGGTTTGTTTTCTTGGCACTTGCACTTAATTCCTTTACTTCTGGCATCGGGTGCTTTCCATTCTGTTTGACTTCAGCTTTAGCACTCGCCAATATTTTCACGTACTTCAATTTCTGCGTACCGTCCGCATTATCGTTAATCTCTCTGTGTTCTTTATGTTTTCTCTGCGCTTTCAACATGATCTTGATCGATCGCTCAACACCTCGGAATCTATCAGGCATCCTCATTGTCAACGATATCTTCTTTGGTCAATGCGGCGGCTCTTTCCTTGATGTTTGATTCAGCGCTGGTTTTCTTCACAGCCAGGTGACTCTCTGACGCTCTGACTCGAATCTGGATGTGGTACATGGAGAAAACACATCAAAACGAAGTCTTTTCTTCGTCTAAAGGATAGCTTTGCAGTCTTCTTTGAATCTCAGCGCGCATTTTGTGTGGACGCTGCATCTAACGTAGCCAGCGTTTTTGGGATCTGGTACCAAGGATAATTATAGCCAATCCAGGCCTGCACAACGCGTGCCCCGCATCCGATGAACAACGACATTCAGGGCAATCGCCGCGTCTGCGGCATCGGACTGATAGATGAAGTGAATGCGAACAGCGGGGTCGATACACCGCCGGTATGAATAATCTGATTCGTTGTCTGATAAATCTAACGTGAGCAAAGTGTCGATCCTATAATTAACTCTACTGCAAGTCTTGTAGCTGCACCTTAAGAGTCCTGAAGAGTCAAAACCTTTTCCTCGCTTTAGATGCCTTTGCGTTATTCTGAGGTATTGCTGCTTGCGTCCGTATAGGGTCGCGTGTCCCGTCAATAGTCAGCTTTTGCTAGTGAGGCTGGTGGTCCCGGACAAGGCGGCATATCCAAATATAGTACACGCATCTCAAGCACTACCGGCTCTGGTGTACGAGGAACAGCCCAAATCTGCGGCGTACTACCATCATGTTCGCGGGGGGCTTCGTGAAATCTTTCTCTTTTTTTAGACTAGATGGCGCTCATCATACTGATTTAACGATCACGCTGAGGTGCCTTGGGCATTTCAGTCCAGCGTTGATAGAGCGTCGGGCTGCGTTGACCGCGAATGACTGATTTTTTTTTCTACTGGAGAAGGCGCATTATCTTCAATTCATGTCCTCAATCGAGATGAGCTATCCGAGAGCGCAGGTCAAGGCGAGTCCTTATTGATATTATCGTACGTTTGTTTATTGCCTCCTGCATGAAGCACTGCCGCTTTATTAAACCAGGACTTCATCTGTCTATTCTACCCGTTTCACGGGTTCCTTAGTGATGTTTTCGCAACTCGGGTACAAGCTCGACAGGTGGAGCGACCTGCTATTAATTATTATTTCCTTACATTCAATGGTGAGCCAAGTTCCCGTCCAAATTGAACGGGTTTACGAATACTATGCCACTGGTTTCCCGTTTCGTATTATTCTTTGAGTGATTCATTCCCTACAAATTTTCTGGACCTTGTCCTCAAGCCTCTGATAATTGTCTCCGAAAATAGATCTTCAGGGACGCAGCACATTATTGTTCCTTTCTAGTTTGAAGAGTGTTGATCTTATGCCTCCGAACAGCCATTATTTATCCTGTCAGCATCAGTGCAGGGTAACTGAGATCCGCTTCGCTGCATTCATGGACAGTTGGCAAGCACATATCTACATTCGTACATTGAATTTCTTTCATTATTCTAGGTATGATAATGTTACCAATCTCTTCACCATTTCTCGTGCTCTCGTCTACTCCCCAGTTCTTCGAAGTCCCATTCAAAGGGTGCATCCAGGTACCTATGAGTACGTCGGGCTTAATCTCATGCTTGGTTCGGTCATTCATGATGTGAGTGTTGACAAAATACCGTGTGTCATCAGAACCCTTGATCGTTCTTAAGTGCATCGCAGGATCAAAAGGTCGCAATCAAACAAGTTCATTGGTTTTATCATTACGGCCTATTCTGCGTGGGATAGAACCAATGCTCCAACTCGGCTAGGCTAGCACCGGAGACGAGGTATATTTATACATACCGGAAGGTCAAGATGTTCTAAAGGAGAGCATCAGGATCCGTCATTTCATGCTCCATCTGTGGGGCCCCAAAGACTCGCACTTTGTGGTCACAAATGCGGCCGACTGTTCAATAAGGGTTTTGTTCGTCAGGCTGGCGGGCGCTGTGAGGAAAATCCTGAGGCCGTCGCAAGCATTTTCAAATTGTACGTCAGAGAAGAATTGATCGCAGAGCTGAGTAGATTAGGGTCCATGGATTTCTGCGACATTTGTTTCAGGAAAAGATTTCCTGTACCACGTCAGTATTCGCGGGTCGTACGTTCGAGACTCAAAGAAGCAGCATACAGATGCCACGAGTAGTAGAACAACGTATGTAGCTTTCGAGACTTCAACGAACGGATAGCCTTTTCAACCAAGGGAGACGGGAGAATTTATCAAAGTTCTCTCCATACGATCACATCTATGTATTGCAGAAAGAACGCAGCTTAGGATCTGACCCCGGAAATAGACTGACTTTCATCAAAAAACTGAACCGCAAGTCCGTATTAGCCAAACACGTCGGAGAAGACTCTTACAACAAAGAGGGACATATTTGACGAATGTTCGCTTCCACTGGACGCCACATCACACACACCGCACCACTACGGCCCATGTACATGTGAGAAATGATCTCTGACAGTGTCATTCGTGTCATCGTAGCACTCCACTCATCCTGGGCGCAATGCGAGTCTGGATAAAACTATTTTTGCTCCTGTTAATGACATAGAGGACTAAAAATCTATAAAAGAACGTTGAATCATTACCTATCGTCAAGTCGAACAGCCCTCACAGTTGTACAGCTCTCTCTCCCAATTCACAATGTTTGCTCGTCTTCCTTCCGTTACTCTCTTGGCTTTGCCCCTCCTTGCGTCCGCCACCGCCGTTGTTCCCCGCGGCGGTGCGTCCTGTGCTAGTGGTACTGTACAATGCTGTGACTCTGTTCAGAGCGTAAGTTTCCTACAAGTCGTTTAAAGAAGCGGGGGAGCTCATACGAATTATTGTAGCCAACCTCCAGTGCCGTTCAGACCCTCTTGGGCCAACTCGGGATCCCCATCGGCGATGTCACTGCGAATGTGTACGTTTTCAGGTCTTGCCCGGTCATCCCGATGGCTAATGTATCTTCACATAGTGGTGTTACCTGCAGCCCCATCAGTGTCATTGGAGTCGGCGGCACCTCGTGCTCTAACCAAGTAGTCTGCTGCCAAAACAACAACTTCGTTAGTATCTTTACTCAGCGGCTAATACTATACTCACATCTACGAACAGAACGGTGTTGTTGCACTCGGCTGCACCCCCATCAACGTCGGCCTCTAAAGGACTCTAGAATCATCATGATTAAGGACCATTGTAGTCATGTTTCGTACGATTAGTGTATACATCGAGAAAAGGACGATCCTGGATAAAGAACAAATCTTCCATTGAGGATTGAAATATACTTCAAGAAGACTGATATACTCATCTCGTTGAGAATCGACTGCGCAGTGAGAACATGAGTCGGAAGATGATCGATAATCAAGATGTCTATTGCGTAGAGAGATGTTGGTAGCTCGCGGTTACCTAGTCGCCTTCATCGTGGAATTGAACAATCATTTTGTCTCAATGCCAGATGGGCACACAAAAAAAATCGATCTCGAGGGAAGGGCGTCTAGGATTCATACACTTGCTCTCTAGCCCGTTCGTCGCAATGATGGCATGGTACTTCATAGATCATCATGACCCTGGTTGGTATTCAGTTGAGAAAGCATGAGTATACACCGATACTCTGTATATTGTGCTACAAAAATGCTAAACGCCTGATGAATACTTAGATCAGATTTTAATAAATGCCGATTTACTTACTATGCTCGGCCTGATATAACGCACCGCATGTCAGCCTTTTTGCGGACTCGAAGCGCCGTCCATATCACTATTGCATTGTAGAGAAGAAAGAATCTGAGAGCGGTCTAGATCGAGAGATTTCCGTGCGGGGGATGATACCGGGAAGATCGTGGTTGACAAGGGGCCGCCAACTAAAGCCAATGATTGATTACGGTTAAGACTTCGATTGAGCTGAAGCAGCTGACTTATTCCAGACAACAGATAGCCCTAGAAACGAGTAAAGTTGGCAAAAATCATCGTCGATGTACGATTGTGCAGAGAGTGGTGCAGAATCTAGAAGGCAGGGCAATTGAACGAGAGTTTCCAGTACAAAAGGTTTGCGGCGAAGGGCTAAGGCGTGATCGCGTGATCAATGATCGCGTTGATGACAAGTTGAAGACCAGTCGCGTAGACCAACAAGTCACAACAAACCCCTTTGACACCGACCGGACTAACGAACTAACGACAACGAAAAGGCAACGTACCCATCACCTGTCTTGTTATTTTATATTGCTGCAGTCCTGGCACTGCTCCGTCTTCCATGGAGACAAAAGGGAAACCGCCGTAAGGTCACGGACCCCCAATGTCCCAGATTTTCCCTCTGACGCTCCTTATCCTTCAAGAGCCTATTCATCTTTTACTTTTATATATCTACTGGCATGCGGTTCGCTCTGAGCACGATACACAAGAACGGCTAGATCTCTTAGCTTGTGTGGTCTCAGATACAGGGTGGATAGGGAAAGCTGGTGTAACAGTTTGTATTTTTTGACGCGTGACTGACTGATTTAACCTTAGCCGCAATGAAATATATTCAACAGGTCAATGACTTGCGTTCTCCTGATATCAACATTGTCACCGTACAGTTTCACATTGAATTGGTACTGTCTCCTATTCTGCGAAGTCTCTCATATTCTGACAATCTCCGACTGGAAGGCGTCGTTCTGGATTACAATACCTCCACGATTAAAGATTAATAATCGGCTTGAGCTCCATATCGCCCGCAGTTTTAGCCAATCCTCTTGAAAATAGGTTCTAACGAGGAAGGCGAGGCGAACGAGGTCGACGTCTAGATCGTACACCTCCGGTGCGTGTTATTTCTTACAATCTGAGACGTTAATCTTGCCGAATAATAGACATTGCAGAACGTTCGGACCTTGCGGACTTTGACTTCGTCCACGGGATTCGGAGACTACGTCTCTATGAAGTCTCTTCGTCGAGTGGGCAGCCCTTGCCACAGATTTCAAGATGAATGGATACACTTCGACTCTCATTCGGGGTCTGCGAAGGGTTTGTCTTCTGTCCAATAACCCATGCCTGTCAGGCAAACATTCCGATTCCCTATAGTATTCATCTATTGTAAGGATAACCCTAATTTTGATAATCCGCCGATCGAAATCGGACCCCATCGCGTCAGGCAGCGCAGACTTTTTTTTTCCTGGCTCAAGGTGTTGCTAGATGTGGGTGCCGACGATAGCGACATGATAGGCTGCAGCTGTGAGATAGGTCGGTCGCCGCCCAAACGTCGTATTGGTCATTCTTCACAAGCACGTTTGTCGCGTCCGGTTTGCTTGACATATCTGGGCCTTGAGACGGCGGCTAAGGGAAGCTTCTTCCCTTAATGTTCGCTGGCAGTCAAACCGTGCTGGTTCATAGCTTGGTGGAACCTGAGAAGTGTGAACCTATGTTATGAATGGTGCTATCCCCAGTCCAAGTTCTCCAGCAACCCGGCGGTTGATAGGCGGTATCCCGTTGAACAAATTTCTAGCAATGATATAGAACGAAAACCTTCCTTTGCACCTTCGCGTCCTCTCATTCTTCGGCTCCTCTTCAAGAGGACCACCGCCATCTGTTCTCTCAGACAACGAGATCCTTCCATATTTTCCGCCTCGTCTTTGAACAGCATCCTCGCCTGCGTTCCCGTTCTATGGATGCTCTCCGCTCTCGTCCGAACAGATACTGACAGATAGGCACGGTCATTTTTTTCTCAGCTACCCATCTCGTCTCAGAGGAGTTTTCTAGGTTCAGAAGAAACCAATTTCCCAAGTGTGATACAACATAGTAACAAGATGAATCGAGACTGATTTTTCCTGACAGGGCACACGGAAGTGTATCGAGCTGTTGTCTTAGGATTGCGTATAGCTTTACTCTCGGCGATTTTTCCAGTCCGTACCTTTTCATGACCGTGTTTGCCTAGCAGATTCGCCTCTTGTCTCGGGTCATCTGGATGTACGCTAGGCAATCGTCTGATGTTCTTGTTTGCGGCTATGGATGAAACCACCCGATTTCGAGGCTTCTTCAGATCGTCTTGTTATCCTACGAACCAATCCGCGGATTTAGGTTAGATGTAGGTGATTTTTGCTCCCGTACTGAAACCAAACTTGACAGTCAACGATATACAGATAATCCCTGAAACCATTAATCGACGGACTGCACGGTAGCATACCTGATGGCACCTTACAATACCGCATCCATTGCCTGCTTCTTGACCAATCAAATGATACATTTACTTCCGGCCCTCCTAACAACGAGAAAGCTCCCAGCTCGAGTACGTCTTATACTCACTCCTTGCATCAGAGCTTAGAAGGGTCTGGAAAATCGGGAGACCGTACTATCCGTCACCCTCTCAACATCGCCTTTCCTTCCAGCGGTTCTCAATTCTCTCATCCAATGTATGTCGCAGCGGGCAAGTGTATACGGAAGGATCAAGGACGCGCTGCGGCTCTCCATCAGTGACTTCTTTGATACCCGTTCGGCCTATGCAACCACGTCAGTAGCGTCTTTTCCCTCAGATTCTTTATAGCTACCAAGGTCGTCTCTCATAATTAAAGAGCACAAAACCCAGTCTTGTAAACCTCATAATACATTGTGAAACTGCTCAAGATTAATCATTCACCGCCAGTAGAAGAATCATCAACATATTCTCATACGCGAGAAAGCAAGGAGGACGACAATTGGATGGCAATTGGTACTTCACAGTTTCACGCTTCCCTTGATGCAACCCATTGAATGACTTGCAGAGGCACAGTTTCTCGTGGCAGTGTATCGATTTGAAATTTGAAGCACGTTCGAAGCGGCGAGCTCGGATTCGTCGTTCAAAGCCTGTTGAAGTCCGTATGGGGTTATATCTACCCGCTTGTACGTTGATCCAGACTTCAGACCTTAAAGATGCCGTCGTGCTTCTAGGAACCATATATCCCAAAGCGAACGTGCTGTAGCGGAACCTATCCTGCACGTGGACTTGAAAGAGGCGCTTGGATCAGTACTTGTATCTTCCTCGTGTAGTATACATGTCTGGTTCTCCAAGCTGATCCTGCTCACTACTATCATTGTCTACTATGCGGAGTTTTCTTGAAATATGGCGCTGTGAGCATATCCTTGCTTTCACAATCAGTGAACAATAACTGACCTCGAATTACAGCCTATACGTTCGAGGAGCGGCGGAACATGTACGCGATTATTCTTCAAGAACCTGGCTTGCTCGCGTCTCTGAATGCTCCTCCAGGGCCTTCTATGTTGGCGGGATCATGTTCTACAAGCTAGGACTTGAGTTCTTTAATGGCTCAATAACGACGTTGGCAACGGATAGGTTTGCCCAGGCAGATACTTTTACTAAGCGTGCGTTTCCCTACCTTGCGTCTTCTGTTCCTTTCTCATCTGTCCGATGGTAGTGGGTGCTGCTGAAGGCGTAAATCAAGCAGCCCAATGCGTCGGCGCTATCCTCATTGCGCCCCTCATCATGCGTTTTCCTACAAGAACTGTTCTTGGCGTCTCGGTCCTGTTCTTCAGTCTCATGACGATGATTCTGCTAGTTGTGGATGCTGCTACCGGTGAGAGTGCCCGAATTGATCGGGCTAGCATCTAGGATTCTAACTTCCCCTTAGGCGGAAAGATGCGCGAGTCCGCTAGCAGTCCGACCCATTACGGGAGTTGGAACCCGAATGCTGTTCGACCATTCCCTTCCTAGCCTAGCGCTATTTCTGAACTAATGGTCTGTTGCAGATATTCATTATATGGACGCTAAGCGGGGTGGCATACGGAATGGTGGAATTGATACGTAGGATCATGTACGGATGCCTCTCTATTAGACGTTCCGCCTGCTTTCCGTGATTCTGATGCTATTACTTCTTTTTTTAGCCCGTGTGATATCGTCGGAGGAGACGTGGGTAAGCTCAGACGGATGGATGCGACGGTGGTGAGTAATTCAACGACTTTGGTGCGATCACATTCTCACCGCCTTTTAATAGCATATTTTCTACGAGGTTACCGGTACCGTCGCCGCCTTCGCTTCATCTTCCGCCATCAGTCGATTTGGAAATAACTACAGCTTCTTTCTGAGCCCTGGTATACTGTGATGACGTACTTTCTTGTGCCCTACTCACCCGCCTTATTTCGTTAGTGTTCTTCGCCATTGCGGGCGTTATTTGGTTCTATGTTTCTGTGCTCAACTACTCGCCCTATGATTCTCAAGAGGTATATGGACTGGATGAGGTAGATCGGCCGAAACGGAGCAAAAACTATTTAGTTCAGGTCGGCCGCGGAATCTCTGCTTTTGGAGAATCCATATGGGTCGGGACTACGATGGTGCTTGGCAACAGGAGGTTTATATGTGAGTGATCCTATGTATTGATAGCCGACCGACCTCTTGACGCACGTTTCTAGGGCTGGTTCCTGGATAGTAAGCTTTCGGTTTACACGCCCGACTCTGGAGGTTAGCTAACTGTGTCTCTTATGAAGCGCATTGGCTCTGTATCTTCATCGGTATACTTGACCAGTCCCTTCTCGTGTCGATCGTTCTATCTAATTGTATTACTTGTCAGGTTTCTGGAGAACACCCTTGCTCCTGCCTTCGCGAAACGTGCTCTGACAGTCAGCGCCTGGAGTCAAATCATTGTTGGAGGCTCGAATTTCGGAGAAGTACGTCCTGGATACTCTCGTTTCCTTTTTGCGGTACTAATTGCTGTGCAGCTACTCGGGGCTCTTACAGTCTTTCTGCTTTCGGATGTGGTGACCACACCAGTACGTTACGAAGTACTATTTCAGAGCTGCAGTCTTTGATCTCATCTGTTACAGATTCCATGGCTTCGTCTCGACGCTCTCATGGTAATATTCGCCTTTGAGCCTATCTAGACCGTTCGCTCATATCCTGTCCAGCTTAACATCGTCTGGATTCTACCTTATTTTACCACTATTACCGGACACAGTGTAGATTGGGCATGGCGTTTAGCCGGAATATTTATTCCCATATCTATGGTGCGTCAGGCTTCCTGTTTGGTACACCGTCTTTTTAATTCAGAACATGTAGAGCTGGGCTGCCGGCGATGTTTCTTTGTCTGCTTACATTCAGGCTGCACTCTCCACAGGCGACGCATGTAAGCTGCCCCATTTTATTCTTCCTCGGCCCACTTATCCTTTATTCGCAGCTTTGGCAGATAAATATCCGGCTATTTCTCATCTGGGCGCTGTCATGGTTAGTCTTCTCATTGTTCAGGTCTACATTACGGCTCACGTCATTCGGTAGGCGTTCCTGTACTCGATATACATCATCCTCTATGCCGTGTTAAGCTCGGTCTTGGGGGATATTATAGATGAAGACTTCTCTGCAACTGGCAATATCAAAGCCTCACTGCGGCGTGTCGCAGGGTAGGTCCCTCTTCCTCGATAACAACCTTCAGTCTTAACTGACTCGATCTATGTTAGGATACAATATAGTATATGCTGTTGTATCATCATGATAGCTACCTTCATCCCGAAAGGCGCATTTTCTATCAATCCCAAGATGATCAATGGCGTGCGTCACGACGGCTTTGATAATCAGGAAGATGAATCGTTGAAGAATTTTGGCGAGATGCAGACGCGGAAGGAGGACGAGAGTGTCAGTGCCGTCACAATTTAAATTAAACATAATATTCTATTCGTTTTAGATGCCCGTTGTACAACTAGTAATACAGAAAATATTTGGATTTCTTACCCAAAGTGTGCACTGCACTGCAAAAGAGCCGTGCAAACAATGTCACACCATCCATTGATCGCCACTTTGCGCTGGCAAGTGACAAATGTGCAATCTGTCCTCCTCGTTGCCTCGAATAAATGTAACCCCACATCATGTACCTCACTTCTCATGGCTTAGAAATTTGTATTCGAAGTTTGTTATACCACTGGCATACTCATAGAATTATTGGCTTTGATTGTATATCTTCCGATGCTCGCAAACTCACACTTTGCAGTATCTGGATAATATAAGTGCAACGCAGTCATGTCCGGACCACGAAAATGCCAGCGATGGAGAAGCATCTCTAGAAAGGAGTCAGGTAAATTGTAACCGTACGCTGTTTCTTAAGGAGACATCACGGAGAAATTGACTCCAGCGTCGGTGAAATGTACGTTGCGATCCATTAGGTCGTGCGATTCATACAAATTACTGATAGTAGTCTAATGTACCATCAGCTAGTGAGGTAGTGGTGGCAACTAAACAGGCTCAAAGACCAAGACACCACCGATTTCCTTGAAAC
The DNA here is from genome assembly GCA_022818075.1 of Armillaria altimontana. Classification (NCBI taxonomy): domain Eukaryota; kingdom Fungi; phylum Basidiomycota; class Agaricomycetes; order Agaricales; family Physalacriaceae; genus Armillaria; species Armillaria altimontana. The sequence goes on along the minus strand of JAIWYR010000062.1, from coordinate 66,059 downwards.
GACTCATCCGGCCACCAATGATTTCTTTCAACCGATCGACCCTCTTTTTGAACGGAGCCTCAGCGTCGTCGTCACATGGATCCTTAGCCTCGGCCCCAGTAAAAATGATAACAAGTTCGTCCGTTAACAAAGGAAGGTATGCATCCAGCTCACACCACACGTCGTCCTGGAATACCTCCTTCTTTGGTTCCTTGATATTGAACCAATACTTGAGGATACGCATCTCCTCCTTCATGGACAGCATCGCCGTTAAGTCTGAGATTTGGTACGCAGCATAGATGTGCGAATAGGCCCTGAGGGTTATAGTTATCTTCTCGAGACGCACAGAGCTGGCAGTAGCATCTTTGAAGCATCGAATCCACCATCTTAAGACGCCGACATCCTTGTCCTCCTCGAAATCGTTGAGATGGATGTGGAGGTGCTTCAGGGAAGGAAGAGGTAAGACATCAAGACCAGATGTATCTGAATGGATAAGCTCTTAGTATTAAACGTCCTAGCTCTGATCATTGTTACCACGTACTAGTTTGGATATGACCTAGTTGAAGGTTCCGCAGAGTCTTCGCTGACATCTGCACAATGGACCTAGCTCGATTCCAATGGTTGATCTCCTTGATAGAGCCAATCTGCAGGGTGTGGAGTTGTGCAACGGAAACCGGTACGTCTGCCCCCTCACAAATGTCGTCACACATTCTGAGAACGAGGTCTTCAGAAAGGTCGATATTGAGGGTCTTGATTGTAGGAACCATAGCGTCATCTTGAACCCCAATCCGTGCTTCCGAGTTGACGGCCGCAGAAACCAATTTCAAGCGCAGAACTTCTAAACTAGGAAATGCTCGAATGGTAGAGGCGAATGCAGAGTACGAAGAAAAGGCGATATTGTGGAGGGTAATCGAGTTGACGCTGGTGCGTTTCTTGAGCTGTGACCAGAATTCGTGCGGGAGGTGTGTGCGGGAAAAATGTTCGATGTGAAATTCCTCCAAGGCAGGGAGCAGCTCGGTAAGACTGACGAGGGCAGCATATTTGGTGGCACTCCATGACGTCTCCTCCGGCGATGCTTGCGTACAAGTATACGGAAGTTCCAGATACGAAGGTCCCTTTAAGAAGAGACTCTTGACATAAGGACGGATGCCCTCAGAGCTGAGGAGAATGTCGTAAAGTTTCTTGCACTCATCGGAGCTCGGTGCAATGGATATGGTGACACGCCGGAAGCGGCGATGGCGAGATCGGTGTAACATGGAGCGAGACATGAGGGCAAAGTTGTCTAGGGAATAAACTTCGTCGACTGCAAGGTCGACGACAATGTCGGTGACTTCTTGGGACAGTGGCCACTCCATAACGAAAGAGAATTCAACGGTAGGAGGGCAGGGATCAAAGATATACAGGGGATTCCGTGGCGCTTTACCGATGGGCCTCCCCGACTATTTATTGGCGCCAAAGCACCTCCGAACAAAAGAAAAAGAATGTCTTGAATAAATCGGGACACAAGTAAACCAAGACCATTCAAAGCACTACATGCTTGGGCCCTCCCTGCAGGCTATAGAAATATAAGTACAATGAAAAGACCAGAAAGTGCAAGGGTCAAGATGCAGATTAGCTATTCAAGACAGACAGACAATCCTGTACCAATTAGATTCGCATGTCAGATCCGAAATAAAGCAACTTATATCGACCTCGTAATGAGAGGAAAAGCCGATCTATGCTTGGTACGGCGTGGGCTTTGCTTTATAACCATTCTTCTGGAGCATCATCGAAAATAATGCTGGGGTCTAGTACCTCGGCCTCATCTGCTGCGACATTACTATGACAATGACGTTCGGTGGGTCCTAAAGGCAGAAAGAGCTGAACGAAGCTGGGCCAAGTGCCCAGTGTTGAAATGCTTGATAATCGGGATTCGTAGGAAGCATGTTGTGGCGGCCTTTGCCGACCGTCGGGAAAAGTATTATTCCTTGCGGCATTCCCCGTGTCCTACTTCCTCCATTTTTTAGGACTTTCTCGCTCTCTTTCCGCAGCTTCTTTCGACCTTCTTCCTTTTCTCGTCAACATACTCCTACCTTTTTGAGTACCCATGAAACGGAGTAATTTAGCTCAGTGTTTTGCCTCTCGTCAACGCCTGAGAGAGCAATTCAACATCACTGTGCCACAATGCAGTTGTCATTTTTTCATGGTATCACGGAGAACGGTCATCAAACCAGAACTCAGGTCTAGAAGTCCTTTTATCTCATAATATCCGACCAAGAACTCGGGGCACACAGAGCTAGTGTAGGGAAAAGGTCTGTAAAAACCCGGAGTAATGCAGACCGGCGGTTCGCGCCCAGGTGACTATTGTTGTTCTTTTTAACTTGTATTCAACGGCTATTCACAATGAACCAAAAATAGACGTCCATCCGTACCGAATCCGCTTGGCCTCGAACTGTAATGTACTACGCAAGACTCTGGGACCGCTTATACGCATCTGCTTTCTGCGGTTCATTCTCGGATAGAATTTTCTGAAGCTGCAAATCTCCCCAGTGCCTTCGCGCCACAGCTGCGCTTGGTTGGTCAAGCAATAATCATGACCCAGAATAAAGTCGCCGTCGCGAGTACTTAAGGATGATGGGAGCACGACTGTAGACCCCAGAAATGGCTTTATTCCCACTTCAAGCATTTGCATTCTTTTCTCTTGTCCTTCTTTTCGCCCGCCTGGTGAATGCGACACCCGCTGTGAAGCGAGATAGCCGCACTTCTGCGTCCAGTGGTGCTGTTGTTGTGAGAGCCAGCGGAGCGGCGTCGGGAGAATACAGCACGGTGCAAGCTGCTGTAGACTCGCTCGACGACGATGGCTCTGACCAAGTTATCTTCATCTATGCAGGTAAGTCGACGTCGATTCTCAACAAACAGTATCTAGACTGATAGGATCTTTCAGGCACCTACACCGAGCAAGTTTATATCGATCGCGATGGACAGACGACGGTATGTGCCCTTTTTGGAGGCCAGATTTGACCGATGATGCTGATGTTCGATGCTTAGATCATGGGCCAAACTTCTGATACCAGCAGCTACGCAAGCAATACAGTTACCATCACTTATTCTCTTTCTCTTGCTGATGCGGATGATGACGATTCGACGGGGACCCTGCGTGTACACAAGGACGACTTTGCCTTGTACAACGTCAATGTGAAGAACACGGTACGTTTAGTGCAGCTGATAAATAGGAATACCGCCCTGATCATGTGCGCTATAGTTCGGTAAGGCCAGTACCAACGGTCAGGCAGTAGTGTTGAGTGCATATGGGACCAATCATGGTTACTATGGCGTGGGCTTCTATGGGTAAGCTATCATATTCCTTTTCTTATGACAAATATCTGATCCATGTCGAACAGCTATCAAGATACGATACTCGCAGAAACGGGTAATCAATTCTATGGTTATTGTTACATCGAAGGCGCTGTCGACTACATCTTCGGCCAATATGCACGGGCGTACTTCCACTACAACAGAATTGCTTCCGTAGCAGCAGGAGCGATCACTGCTAACGGACGCTCATCATCAAGTGGAGTAAGTTTGTGTAAGTCATTCGGAATACATCCCTTTTGGACCTCAGTTTTATCGTTGGTTGAAGATGTCATCAACAAAGCGACCATCACTACTAGCAGCTCGGCGACCTCCTCTATTGAAGGGAAAGTGTACCTAGGACGCCCATGGGGAGCATATGCTCGGTGTGCCACACGAAATTCTATCTCTAAATGTACGTCGCTGAGCAATGGCAAATAGGGTCGTTTACACCTCTTGCTCGCTTGGAAATCTGATCAACAGCGCTGGATGGGAAGAATGGTCCAGCAGTACACCTAATACTGATCATGTCACATTTGCTGAATACGCAAGTACTGGTACGATGCTTCTATTTCTTGCAGGTCTTGTATTAACCTTTTCTTTTCAGGGTCCGGCGCCTCTGGTACTCGTGCATCATTTGCTACCACGCTAACTTCAACCAGCGGCTACACAATTTCCGACGTCTTGGGTAGTGACTATGCTGATTGGGTGGATAGCGATTACCTGTAACTTTCATCTGATTCAGGTCGTACGTATCTCTGGTGCACTGCTCGTAAGAGCTAAATTCATTATTATTTGCCATCCATGGTTATCCATGTCCATCTTACACTGAGATATCTCGCTCGGCAACATCTTCGTGGATGATCGCATCGACCTGTATCAAGGTATCAACTTTTCCAAAGCCACCAAGGCGACGAATGAGCGTCCCACGGTAGGAGTATTTCTTTTGTCGAACATAACTATTAACGATTATCGTGTTCCCTTCAGGGAACTCGTATATTCCAATGGTGGGCTCCTATAACCCAACGAGATGGTTCAGCCAAGTATCCTACTATCTAGACTCTCACACACGTCAATGATTGCAGAGACGCTACCGTTGCACACACCAACGATGTGGGATACAGAACTCTTATTAATCAAGACGCGTATATGTAATGGTAAAAGGAACATCTTCTAGTTTAGAGAAGCTGAAGGCTTAGGATCACCAGGAGTCCATCATCGCCAAAGGAATAGAAGAGATATAGTTTAAAGAGAATAGGGCGCGTAGCATCTGGGGTGGCATTAAAAGACGACAATTCTTTGGCCGCATGAAGCCAGATAGGCGTAAGGATAGAGACACCTTCACGAGACCACCGTGAAAGGCAGGGTTATCATCGCAGTTTCTATCAGACCTATTGCGATATCAATTGCTGAGAAAGAAATTTAGATAAAGTTCTGCTGATAAGTGAAAAGTAACACACCCTCAAACAACTTCTTTCTTCGGAAATCTTCTAACACCTGCAACTCCTGAGAACCCCACCTCTTCAAGAGCGCGTCAGTATCCCCGTTCTTCATGAGCGTCCATTCCGCCTTATCCATCTGTGCGGGCCTGTTGCGAACAGATACTGTTGCGTAGGGTTTCGCGAGGCGGTACTCCGGTGGCACTTCCTCATTGATTTTACGGATGGCTTCATCGACGGAGAGGTACTTGTGAGTAAGGGGGGATATGACTATATCAGCAAACGGTTCCGCGCTTTCGTTGGCCGCTTTCCATAGTTTGACTAAGAGGGGCAGATGGGTACCTTGGAAAAGCAGCAAAGAGTGTGTGGACGTACGAGTCACAGTCGCTTTGTAGAGGATTGCGAAGCGTGCTTTGATATCTTCGATGGCAATGGGTGGCGGGCCATTCATGTTTGGGGGCAGAGAGTCTATGGCATGCTTGATGTGACTCTGGTCGGTAATGTCAAATCCGTAGGGGTCGGAGAAGCTCATCGTTGTGTGGAAAAGAGAAAGTATGTTAAAGTGATGAGAAGGCGGGTATTGTGCAGTGCCAGTCAAAAACATCCAGTTTATATACGTGGTTTTGAGCATTATTGATTCTTCGGGAGCTTCAGAGCGAAGAATGATTTTCGAAAGCAAGGGTGAACACATTGTTTAAGTCTATCTATTGTCCGGGCATTAAAAAGAGATATGAGCCACATATCAACCGGATACCTATTACCTTTTTGTGCTTGAGCATTCAGCATTGTTGGGAACTTTCAGTCGAAATACATGCCACCGAAGTCCCGTTTCCCAGTGGCAGATATTAGCAAGCTACCAAGTTGGATCGAAGTATGATTTGTCGCAGTCAGTTGACCTATCGATCTGCTTCCATTTTCTCGGGCAAGATCCCCAAGCGACGTTAATAGGTCGTCTTTCAAAGAAGAGAATCGAGGCTGAGGAGGCAACACAGCGCATACAGCGCGGACACGATCAAGAATTAGAATGATTCCTAAGATGTTTCATGCTACGGATTCAAGGAATAAAGTGTGTTAGTATCATACGGAGAGACGCTTGGTCAGTGGAACGTACAAGAACATACAACTTAACAGTACAGAAAATCTGATTTCCGAGTCATTGGTCCGTTCTGCGCCGGGCCTAGGTTTGTTGACCATGTTTACTAGTTGATTTGACGTGTGGCTTCATTTGAGATAACATTCAGATATTAGAAGAGATGATTCCTATCGGCAAGAGTAAAGAGGAGCTGCGAATTCTAAAATGCCTCCGAGTCGGCAGACGCCGTCCCTTTTTTACGCCCACGTGATGGTCGTCACGGTTGGCTCGCTGAAGTTCGAACGCGTTGAAAACCACCATCGGCAAGTAGCCAATGTCTAACTGCACACAGAAGGCTCTCGCCTCCATGGCCATGGATCTCCATCATTCTATGACTCATGCTTTTGACTGTTTTTTAAAGTTCTGTCCGTCATTCAATGTTTCGATGACGTCGAAAGTGCCTCTCATTGGCTACATCTCGATAAAGTCTCATAGCCATTTTGCTCCCGGAAACTCTCATCCTCTGTACGTCTTGTATTTTATTCCGACTTTATTTCTTACATGCCGCACATTCAGTAACCGACAGTTGAACAGTTCCTTTACATACGCCTTACAAGGCCGGGCAGTCCAATACATAATTCCATTGCCTCGTAGGCTAAACATTGAGCCCCAAAGTTAGTGTATCTACCATAGTTTGAGCTGTAGGCCTTCGGCTCGCAGGAGAGACCAAGCACTTCGACACCAACCCCCACGTCCAGTCCAAAATATCAGCCGGTCTATCCGGTCTCTTCCCGCACGTTAACACTTCGTGGATAATCGCCGGCTCTTTTCGAATGTGAGAGAACGGTGGCTTGCCAGTGTATATCTGTATACATGTTAGTACTAATAAGATGCCCAGCAAATACGCTCACCTCGATAACCGTGCATCCAAAGGAGTACACGTCTCGTGCAGTGATATAAGCCGAATCGAATTGACTTTCATCCATTATCTCAGGAGGCATCCACCGTAAGGAGCCGCCTAAGAAAGCCCTTGATGAAGAACTTGCACCAATTTGTGACTCGACAGCGAGAGCTAGACCAAAGTCGGACAGGCAGCAGGATAAGTCATCCTTGACCAAAATGTTCGCCTAACCGAAGCCATGTAAGCATCAGGATACTGTTTAGAATAAGAAGCGTACTCCGCGGATGTCAGCATGTACTACTGGCGGATTGAGGCTGTGAAGGTATGCGATTCCTTCGGCAACTTGGCTTATCTGTAGAGTCGTTAACCTGAGCATCCCGGAAAAAGAATGGCTTAACAAACCGCAGTTAGCCGTTGAATCTGCTGGGGTTTTTCTTTAAGACAAGTCATTATGTTCCCGTATTCCATCCACGGGGATATCAGACAAAAGCTCGGTGCGAAGAGATGTCTACTGACACCGAGGAAAGGAAGGATGCTTGGGTGATACAGGTTCCTCCAGACGAGCGCCTCGCGGCAGAAATCCTAGATACGATAGGTTGGAGAGATAAATACCGGGGAGCTAGAAACTCGTAAGCTACCTTTATCATTTTATTCCGTTCTTCAATGCCGTTGTCCATGAAAACACGAAGAACCTTGATGCATATAAGCTCGCCGTCCATGCGCCCTTTCCATATGTCCTAGAAATCCAGGGTGATGGGTATTATTATTGCTACTAATTAAGGATTCACTTACGGCGAACCCACCACCCCATATGGGGCGTGCACCAATACGTCTCGCATGCCGGCACGAGAACGAGGTTGGCAGAATGCCGTGGAATCTCGTCATGTGAGATAGGCACTTGATACACCGTGAACGGTAAAGAGTATCTTCCCGCTTCTTATCGCATTCCTGCATCGTAAAATGGTGAGTTTAAAATCAATGATACGAGCCATTATAACGTACCAGTTGCAGAAAGTCAACGACTTTGTCAGGATCATCAGGTGAAATATGTACGATCCTCCTCGGAGGGCGGTCAGACTGGAGGAAGTCACGTATATCGTCCACCCAGGGAAAGTCCTCAATATTATCCTCTGCACGGTCTGACTCGGTGCATTGGTCGTCGTTAGACTCGGACTGGCCGCCAAGGAGATCTATATGCGCGTCAAAAGTGGTTGTGCTGACACTCGTTGCACTCGTATTCAGTGATCTTAAAGAGGTCCTCACGTTCGGGCTTGTATTGAAACCATCATATATTGAATCAGCCTTCGCCTCCTGGCACGAACGCGGTGTAAATTTCAGCTACAAGAGGGAAATACACAGTGCTCACCACGTAGTCCCAGATGGCTCGCCTGATTTTGTCCATTGTTTCATGTTTCGTCTTCTTACTAAATGGGCGCTTGTACCACTTGACGGCTCGTATTGATTTGATATTCTCTTTCAGCGATCTGTTCCGTTCTGAGGAACAATATGAGAAAGGAGACCAGAAAAGACATACTGATGCAGTGTGACTTCGGGGTCAATATTGGGAAGTTGTCGGTCTAGGCAGTTGACAACCTTGTCCATAGCTTTCAGAAGCTTTCGTGTTCCGGGTGGATTATCATGGTCCTAGAATATGTGATCAGGTTTGGGATGTAATGCATCAATTGAAAGCGCGCGCTTCTAATAATTTCTTCAATGTTTCAATGTAGATATCTAGTGTATCGGATCCGCCGGATCGGCTTGACGTATTGAGTGGATACGGAGAGCTCTGATTGTGGACACGATAAGACTCGACGAAACCTCAGGATGGGCGCTTACAGGGCAAGAATCACTAGTACGAGAAACGAGCAATGAAATTGGCGTCGCCGGAAGTAGACGAAAAGGCCCAGAAATCTGATTTCATAGGTGATATGCCAACTCCGTCAGACTTGACAAAGAAAAACTCACAACAGGCCGAGAATCTGAGTACGTCCTTTCTCGAGTAGTGGAATCCGAGGTAACTTGAATCAGTGCCGCCATGGATGATGGGTGGCATGAGAGAGAAGCTGTTGAATCGGAAGCGCTTACAGCCATGATGCATTGCCGTCACCAATGATCACGCGTACCCAGCCAGAGACTTTACGATATAATTGAGGTTGATGGAGGCTTGATGGAGACTTTAAATTTGGTTCTGGATACCGGAGCCGGTGTTGTGAATGCCGCAATCAGTGGCCACATTTCAATCTCAAAACTGGAAATGCTGACATTATGACGACAGCTCAGAGAGTCAGTTATTATGGAGTGGATGATATAAGTTTAAGATAGCGGAGAATTAGAATCGTCTCCCTGCTCAGTTACCTTCAGGATAACGGGAGATGATTAACGCAATTGTTGCACATAAAGTCAATGTGGGACACGTACTCTGTAAATACCGGTCTCCTCTCACCAATACTTCGCTCCATTTGTAACTTTCCCTTCACGGATAGTCCTGGAAGCGCTGGCATAGCTGAAAGGCGAACGGTTGTAATAATGATAAACACTTGATGCGTGGTACGCAGTAAAAGCTGTCAGAACGATGTCGAGAAGTTCATCTCTCCGCCAAATTTGCGTCCTGGTGGTATGCGACTGTTGGACGGATGGGCTCTGGATTCGGAAAACGCCTGAAAAGATCATCAGCACGTAGGGATGAGCTGTATAACGATGGATGCGTCATAGACTGACCTTATACGCTATCCCGTGATACTAATCATCTCGCTTCTCAGTGCCCTTTGCAGGACGTTTCTGCTTCTGCTTCCTCGAACGTTATCCATTTTGGTGAATACCAGAGCGCATTGTCCTTCCGACGCATTGTTTTCGCTGTACTGTGTAGACACTGGCTGTTGTTGTAAGAACAGAACATCTACTGTGAAGCTGCTCGTGCTTACTCCTTGGCATCCTGCTTGCTTGGCCGGTTCTGCCTAAAAAAGGCGAAGCATCACAAAATGAGTATGAGTGAGAGTATGGACGGGGTTTCGTTGCTTTGCTGGTGGTGCGAGTAAAGGGGTGTGGACCCATACGAGTACACAAGGCTGATTACAAATTGATTTATAATCACCAAATTCTCTTCCTTCGATTTGCATCTAAGACGCTCTACAAGAACGGCAATGCCCTCCGACCGAAATAACCTCCGAAATTGATGACTGGCAGTGCAAAAACGAAGATAGCGAGCGGGAGAGCGATTTAGTTTTTGAAGGACATGTCGCAGGTGAGCAATGCTCGTTTCCTCTAAAACCTCTATTCCGAGTGCTGAAATGTACACAACGGGGTCGAAGCATAAGTAGTCGAAAAAGAACCATGAACACGACAACACCAAACGAAAGAGAACTCGGAAGAAACGGCGAGGTCTGAGCCTGTTACTGATCGACTACCTCAGTGGACAGACGAGATGCATACGACAAATTCACCGAGGCTGGATACGACGTGTACTGCCTGAGTAGGGTAAATGGAAGGATAATATTCGTTCGTCTCAGCTTCCTCATCCTGCGCCGTTCTCACGTCCGTGTAGAAGCCTCTGCCCTATAACCTTTCTGATCCCACATCTATACCGTTGCTTCGCCGGCACGACCAATACACCACGAAGTCTTCGCCATGCATGCACCTTATTCTCCCTCGGTATTATTATTATCAACTGCGCTGTAGACCAGGTCCTCATCCATATCTTAGAAGTCAGCCCAGACCTCGCAAGTCTGAGACTAGAATTCTGGACGTGGTGTGGTGATTCTGTACAAACCGTACAGACCTTGTTTGGAAGCTTCGAACATGTTTTGATCCCAAAGCTACAGAGTCTCGCGCTTATATTGGAAGAGGCTGACTTCCTCGGTACAGACTCTAGGCTGTTTGGGTATTTTATCGAAGATCAGTGAAGGAAGGGGACCCTACGTCCAGTTACGGTTACGATTCGGTGGACAACTTCCTGGCAGTCAAAGTTTCCACTATCTCAAGCTTGTTGGGAAAGGTTGATCAAGCTGAAGAATGAAGGAATGGATGACGACTTCAACAGCTGGGGAGCATCGCTGCTGTTGTAGTTTATCGTGACATCCTCATACAGGCGATAAATTTGTCTTTATGTAAGTACGGTACGTAGTAAATATATCTGTTGTGTTGCCATCTCAAGCTCAAGTTCAACTTGAGAATTCTCAGGTGGGATGTACATTGGCAATGTCAAGAACTCGAAGAATTGTCATAAATTGTCAGGGCCTGCCACCTCATCGTAGGCATTTTATCGAGGTTCAAGGTTAATGTGCTCACCAATGTTTGCTCCATAGGTCTTCGGCTTGCGGGAGAGAGCAAACATTTTGACACCAACTCCCACAGTATCAGAAAGGTGCTCGAGAAGCGTTGACTGGCAGAATGATCCACTGCCCTCGCAGTAGATTCGATGTTTTATCATTTTATCCTCTACGAGAGTTTCCGGCACGCCTTCGACGCGTAGATATGCCGTGAAAATATCTTGCTCAGGCATGCCCAACAGAGATCGTTGCTGTTGTTCGTGCCAGTGGATGTTGATCCTGTCGCGTCACGGGGTTTACGCGAGCACGGCAATTTCAATTCAATTTGTTCTTCTTTACCGCCGCCTTTTGATTTGCTTCTTCCACCATGCACGGCTTGCCCCAGTACCAGATAGCTCGACGCTCGCCTTCACCGAAATGCTCACTGGTAGCTGTTACGAAACTTGACATTTCACCTTGCGTTGGCTATGCGGAGCCCCACAAGAACTTTACCAGAATACGACGCGTCATTGAGCATGATTATACTGGAAGAACGACACTGCTGCAGATGACGACGTGTTTCTGTCGTCACCGGATATCTACATGAGAAGGGAAAAGCTTGGAGAGTGGCCATATGCAACATACCGGACGATGAAGAGACGCGCAATGCAGCCGATAACACAAACCTCCTGTAACTATAATCTTGTCTTCTTCACGTTCGTCGTATTCATTGGTCCCCTAGCACCTGTACCTGACACTTTATCGCGGCAGAAAAGCCACGACTGTGAAACCTGTTACCCAGCTCACAGTCACTTTTATGACTTCACTTACTGTAATCTTCCCGGGCTGCCGCCGCCATTCCACTCTCTGAAACTCCGACCTCGTAGGGCTCTGCGCACATCCAGATCAAACCATGAGCGGACGGCAAGCGATCGATAATCCTCCATGGACCGCTAGGCGACACATTCATTCTACGGCGGATATCTTGAGCCAGAATACGATACGGCAATAGATGTAGCGAGCATGATGCATTGATGTGCGAGAAATAGACATAAGATGGCGAGACATCTTTGTCTGGCTACAGTGACGATAGTCGTACACTTCCTTGCTGTCTTTCTGCACCCACCGCGGCTTCACTCGTCTGAAGGCACTAACTGCCACGTCCTTATGCGGTAGCTGCTTGAGGAGCGTAACATGCGCCAATGAATAGAACACTCACGAGTGCAGGAGGTGGTCGGTCAAGACAGTCTCGCGCCTCATCATATTCCGTTCCATGGGGACCTGCCCTAGGACTAGGTCAGGCAGGGGGTGGTTGTATGCGCTGGTTGACGAGGGAGACAAGACGTTTTGCTCGTGTTGTGGCGTTCCCAGCACCTCACAGCGTCCTCTTTTACTCCTGTTGCCCAAACTCGAGCATCTTGGGCGTGCTTGGGGTATGGCTTGCGTCGTGAATCCTACTGATGCAACAATAATCCGGGCATATCGGACGTAGCAGTTATCGTGGTAGTGAGACGGACGTCCCTCTGAAGTCAGTCACGCTAAGCTGGCCTCTGCTGTTTTGGGATCCCGCTTGTTGGAGAATGGAGAGCATCTAAGTATCAATAGGATCACCGCCTGAAATGATGCGCGCTATCTCATCCCGGTCTGTGCCCGGCTCCGCCCTTATCGATCGCATGCTGTTCAAGTCCTTCTCTTCTTTCATCTCGTCCGACTTGTACTTTACATCTATGGACTCTTCAAGGGGGACATACTCCGCCATTGAGTACAACTCTAATCCTCACATGAATACGCCTTGGAGAGTACAACCACGAGCGCTGCCTTAGGCTTAGATTGGAACAAAGGGAGCCCAACCAAATGCGGCACGCCAAAAACAAACGCTTTGCCTCACTTTGCATGTTCTCAACCAATCAGGAAGTCTGTTTTCGCTGTCGCAATGCCGCTCTTGTTCTCACAAAAATTCCGAGCCACTTGGTACGCTCGCAATGGCGGCCTGGGGGCTTGCGACGCTCCTTTGCAGAACATCGACCATATTGTTGCGCTTTCTGGTCACCAATACCCCTAGCGTTCTGCCGAGAATAAAGCTGACGACGAATGTTAGAAAACACATGTTCGGTATCATATTGGCTTCGCCGTCCCCCAAGATGAAAGCCTTCAAATTGTTGGGTACGTTAACACCCCTTGCCAACTTACAAGTGTGTGACATCTGATACAAAGCAGAACAAGATATCAGCGCCATCCCATATGAAGCGGACTATTATTTAATATAAGCGCTTTATTCATTTCCATTCCCATGTCCCCCGAAGATATCGCTCTGCTGCACGTGCTGGCGCTAAATCCTTCCTTCTATCACATCAGAACGAAACACTTGCGACGATGGCCTTCCTTGGATAGAGGTAACGATATCCATGTCCCGGTTCATGAATTCCCACTTTGTTCTTACTGGTGACGTTACAAAGGATGGCATGCACCCACTCACTTATGCTTGTGTTCATGATGCTGAAACCGCTCACTGTGCGAACCGCCGAAGGGCGCTCGCGGCACCATTAGTGCGTGGCGCTTAATAGACCTTGTCTACCGTTCTTCATCAGCCGGCGCGTATATCTCCTGTGAATCTCTTGTCTAATTTCGTCGCGTCTACAACGTCTATTGCTAAATGCCGGTATCCTGTACCAGATTGTCATTTGATGGCATTCAACACCGCTCCCTCCGAAAGTCCCCGTGGTTCCCAAGCCGAATCATGATATCGTCCATCAGTATCACAATAATTACCTGTCTATCGTCGAATGGGAATATTACACTAGCCATATTGCAATAGGATTCGGTCTCACATTTCTTGGCCAGAAATGATTCGAGCGGTCTCTGTGCCCAGGTAAAGCTTTTCTTTCGGGGAGAGAATGGCTCCATGATGAGATTTATCGGATATTCACAACTATCCTCCCGTTTGAGGCGAAACGCCAAAGTTTCCCTTCTTAAAAGCCGGTGCCGCCTGTTGCTCACCGTCCTTGACCATGCGTACTGCTGTGTACTACATCCTCCTACCTATCATTGCGAATCTCGCGGTGAAACTCGTCGTGTGGACATTACTTGTACCCTCTGAAAAGCCGGTTGTCTACTGTACGCCTTTTCGTCTTGTGCAGCAAGTCATAGATTTGAGCCCGGATATTCATTGATTTTCTGCAGCTTACGATGATGACGACTTCCCTTATGAGTGGCCTATTCCCACTGGCGACCCTGTCTTGCTTGCCATTGAAAGCGATTCTGTTCGATTCCATATTCAAGGGACAGATGCTGATGCTGAATGGGACAGTCTCGTCCCAGGCGATGGGCTTCTTCACCTCGGTGACCGACAGCGTCCGTTCACCCTGGGAATGTTCCATCAGCTGCAGTGCATCAATATCCTTCGCCGAGGCATTCTTGAAACTTATCGCTCGTATCCTCTTTCTGACAGTGAACTTGTCGCTCATTGTTTGAATTATTTGCGACAAATCGTAATCTGTCACTCTGACAACTCGCTCGAGCTAGTCACAGGCCGTGATGCAGAGGTCCATCCGGACGCTTATGTGTGTAAAGACTGGGAGGTTATTTACCGAGAGGCGGAGCAGAACCAACGTGACTTTGAACAGAGTCGGAGGCGTTTGGATAAGGTCATCGAAGTCTCGGGTTAAATTTAGAATCTAATTCTACTTTTCTCAATATCACAAAGCGCGAGTGAAATTTATACATAGCACCAATCACCATGACCTGAGGTATTTAACCACTTAAGGACCATATAAGTTCGTAAATTTATATTGAATGCCGATAACTAAATTCTGTGAAAAAATCCCAGGACCCTTAGCTCCAGAGACTAAGACACAGTAGGAACTATTCAGTACCAAAATATCGCCTGTCTTAGGCTTCACCGGTGACCCACAGTATATATTCCGGTGTTGGCTCTGGAAGCGTCGCGTCTTGTGCTACTACGATCTCGATTTATCAAGCTGAATACATTTTGTAAAGTCGTGTACTCACCGTCTACTACTGCATCAGACTCGGATCGACTTAGAGCGCAGAGTGAAGACATAGGCAGGAGTGCCGCCACAAAAGCCATTCGAATAATGAGGATGGGAATAGCCACATTCATTTTCGCTGATCTTGGAGGTATGTGGGAAAGGTGGCAGATTGAGTTGTTTGAAGCTTCAAGAGGATAAGAACTTATATACGGAGCCGGCGGTTATTACTTGTACATAACCCAGGATAAGTACATCAACCTAGGGCTTAGTAATGAGCGGAATGAATATTACAGTCCGGCCTACATCAGATGAGAGCTACTTGAACATTCTCATGATGGATGATTACTATGTGTCAGTAGTGATGTACTTACTATTCCTAAAACCCATGACGCCCAGGCCCGGTCCGATAAGATCTAATACTTACTTGACAGCGTCCCGTTTCCGTATCATCAACGATGATGATCAT
Source organism: Armillaria altimontana (assembly GCA_022818075.1). Lineage (NCBI taxonomy): Eukaryota > Fungi > Basidiomycota > Agaricomycetes > Agaricales > Physalacriaceae > Armillaria > Armillaria altimontana. Next base: position 50,639 of record JAIWYR010000062.1, on the reverse strand, counting down.
TGCATCGTGATGATGACTCCACGGACTGAATGATCGTTCCTAAACATTTCCGGGGTTTCAGCTGCACTGCCCAGCACCCACTGTCCATTGCCGACCATTCTATGGGCCCGTGACCATCAGGGCGCCTGGCACACACGCGGAGCGGCTTGGACATCAAGGAGCCTTGGGAGGATGTTTATTCTAGTTTTCATGTCCCTGAGAAGGAAGCTAACCAGAGTCCGTATTGATACGCCGTCTCTAAATATGCTGCGAACGCCAGTACCAACAATGATCATTCGGATGCTTCCTGTGTCACTTGACGACAGCTTGATGATTCTTATAGATAACAATAATAAGATAAATCGTAAGAACGGGAGCATGATACAAAACTTAATTAAGAACAAGTAGAACGTAACGGTGGAATAATCAATCAAGATTCAATTCGTGACACGCAATGCCTTTAAACCATATCTTCGTTGGACTCCTTAGTTGCCAGCGCCACGACAATTTGAGATCTTCCATCGTTCGAAGCCACAGCAGACGAAATGGATCCACTTGTGTCAACTCTGAAAGCCAAAGAGGCGGTGAACCTATCTACCGCGTCTTTGTTCCATGCCATACCCATTGCTACGCGAGTGATAATGAGCTGTGGAGAAAGTGTCTGTAGATCGTGGACTGTCAGTATATAGAAATGTCTGTTGCCATATGCCAACTCACCACCATTGCCCCCCAAATTCCGGAGAATACTTGCTGAGAGGGACTTTCTACGGCAAAGGCAATAACATACACGATGCCAGATATCGTGAAAGGAGCTGCAGACTCTAGCATCATGGCAGAGATACTGGTGTAAGTGTTTGTTAGTTCGGAGGGAAGAGTTTCTCGGGAGACTCTGCTGAAGGACAAGAGGCGGTAGCAAATAATGGCAGTGACAATGACATTGAAGCCCACGGTCAAGGAAATCCATGCGATGGCAAAATTAATAGGAAGACCGAAGAACCGTGTTGATTCCGCCGGTACCGCACTTTGGAAAATCGTAATAATGACCATAGCTAGAGCAAAGAGTTAGCAATGTGATCACTTGCCAGTCTCAAATCGGCTGACCTGTCGACGTGAGCAAAACAAGGAAGGGAAAGCCTACCACCCGAATATTAGAATTATAGATTATGTAGCAACGATACAGCTGGGTTTGGAGCCATTTTAAGCATTTATTTGTGAGTATGCACATACGAACCCACCAGAAGGATATCTCCCATGATATTGGCGAAAGAGATGGAGCCGGTACCCCATACTTCATACCAGTCCGAGGAATGGTCAGCGAAGTATGCTGGAGCGCCGCCTGGATAGTCAGGATACTGAATCCACATGAGTTGTCCGAGCTGAATATTGGTTCCACCCCCGACGGCACTGAGAAATACGAGGATGGCGCCAAAGACGATATAGAAATATCTCCGCTTTTTATTTGTGATCTTGAGCAAGTAAACGAAAGACTGCACGTAGAGACAGATCTGAGCACCTGCGGTACGGATAAACGACATCTTTCACTATCTTCACATAGAAAATGACGACGGAAACACGTACCAAACACCAACGCGCCGATGATAATTGACACGTAGATTGCGCGCTGTGTTTCCAAATCAGAATTGGCCATAGGAGCACTAGATTTTGGAAGTTGAGGTAACCGTTATCGGATGAGGGATATCATTGCAAACACCATTCGTTTTTACCTACCGTCGTCGACTTCCGGAAGGAAGACTCCGGGTCTAATCAGCCATTGGTCGGCCACGTGCCTACGTTCTATCCAGTCGGAGGCATCGACGACTAATAAAAACTACTTCATTCCTTCCTCTTGCCCGATCATGATCCTGATTCATCAAAATGCAGGGTGGATATCTGAGTCCTATTTCCAAGTCGTCGGTCCAAACTCTCAATTGACGGCTTCCGAGCAAGAATCTATTTGCCGTGCAGATATAATTTCCAGCATCGTAGTAAGGACTAATTTCATAAGACATCAATGTATATAATCACGTCGATATGTTCAGATACTGTACCAGCTCCTTCACTCATCGCGGAAATACTCCTCTCTTATTTCGAGTAACTTTTCTTGCTGGAATGGAAGTGAAAGGGAATCCATATATGCAAACTATCATGGCCATCATGAGCGTGGCCTCGTTGTGCCTCTCATCATATTTTTTGTTATCGACATTCAATCTTCTTTGCTCTACTCCTCCTCGCAATGATGCCAGACATCTATCATATGGAAATCCATATTATAGTACGTACTCTTAACTCATAGTAGAATTTCTGAACCTTGACCTTAGTTGGTAGCCTTCATTTCTGACGATGTCCCGCTTTACTTTCCTTCCCAGGCTGGTTTAGCCGCCATGTATATTGAAGAGAGTGTCCATTACTCCTTTGATGATGCTGGCTACGATGAATGGTGGATCGGAGACGCCGAGGGAAATGGGACGATTCGATTGGGCCCCCAGAACCGTCTTTTCTTCATCTCCTTTTGGCATCAGCTGCATTGCCTGAGGGTGATGCATGTGAATCTCAAGGCCAAGGCCGTGTCCCATAATGACCTGTTACATGCACAGCACTGTTTTAATCTTCTCAGGCAATGGGTCCTTTGCCATGCGGATACTTCCTTGGAACCAGGTGATTTCACCAAAAGGGACTTCAAATACGATCTCGGTAACCAGCTACACGTTTGCCGCGACTGGGATACAGTATATGCCGAGGCCGCTCATAACTGGCATGATTGGGTTCGAGTGTGGCAACTAAAGAAATTTAACGCTACAATGTAAGGTTTATATCACTCGTGCGAACAATTCCAACTGACTATACGCAGGGAGGATATGTAAATGCTGTAAGACATGTGTAGTCGCATATATTCGAATGGATTTTTGTAGCATCAAAGAAGCAAGACAATATGAACACACAGTTTCAACGAATGTGTCGTAACTTTTGAGATATGCGACCAGTGCCTAGGAAGGCTTCACATTGTCTGCCGCTGTAAAATATAGAAGCCTATGGGTATACAGTCAGCGACGGCCGAACTAGGAATGATTCAGACTAGCAAACTCCGGGGTGCGTTCACCGATAAGATCAAGATGGCAGGGATAGTGTATACAGCTGAGTTCGAAGGTGAGATATGTGCCGGATGGACAGTAGAACGGAGAGCCTTCTACTGCAGGACCACTAGAAATATTGAGCGAACCGACATGCATCCTGGCAGAAGGTACGCTTCTCCACGAGAGCATTTTTGTTCGGAGCCGATGGTCAACGGGAATTTCGGATATTTCGATCGATGTGAGGTTGTTCTGATCATCGATAATGGCGGGACTCTTAGAAGAGTCGGGGGTAGGAATTTTGAATGCGAAGGTACAATTCTCCAAGCCATAATCCTGAGTTCTGAATTGTACGATTGTAGTGAGCTAAACTCAGTGGATAAATGGGTGCTTTAGTGACTGGTAGACAGAGAACAGTGTGAATCTCACCTGATCGCTGAGCAGGTAGTGTTGGTAGACTAATCGACTGTAACCTGCATTTTTCTCTGCATAAACTTCCACCGGCTGAGGAAACACCCTATCCGGCTCATAACGGGAGACCTGCCCAACAAGTAACGGAGAATTATAGACGGGTGTTTTGAGAACAAAGCTCGAAGGATGATCCTGATAGAGCTTGCCAAGGTTCGTATACGCATTCCTTAGCGGCAAATCGTCTGGGGAAATTGTGGTCTGAACACCCCATAGACCTGATCGCAAGGCAGCAAGAATTACGACGGCAACGCAGTCGATTATTGTGCATAGGATAAAAATGTAATAAATCCAAGTCATGGGGGGGTAGGAAGGTGTGCATTTCGGGCGGTCATTGTCTGATCAGATACTGTGAGTAAGAAGTATTTCGCCAAGAGTCAGACTACATACCAAGGACAGGGATCTCCGACGAGGAATCATTAGAGAGTTGCGGTTCACTGACTACTTGGTCCAAAGCAATATATTGATGCCGGTCGCGTTGGAACAGGACAGCAACCATTCTTGATGGTATGAGCGAGAGGATTGCTTCAGTGTTTGAGTGCGTCGACTGGAACTGCCTATATTTACCATCGCCGCAGAGCTGACGATGAACTGTGGCCGGTGATCAAGGAAATCAACAAAAACGGGGGACAGCGCGACTTGATGATCAAGTCAATGCGCGCCCATAACGGCATATTAAATGAAAATAAAAATTGAGAAGTGCGATAACGCTCGCAAATAATATCAGTGAAGTTGGCTGGCGCTGGTTCCTGATATTTGCGGCAGACGCCAGGGAGCACAATATTCTGAACTCAGCCATCGCGTAAGATACATCGATAAGGGCGTCTCCGGCACCGCTACCCACATATAGATGCGCTGAATTGAGGGCTGGGGTACAGATATATCATCAAACCTGTTCCATGCCATAAGGCGATGATGGGTAAGAATAGTCCGAAGTCATATTCAAACGACGGCCTGGACGTCCATGACGGTATTATTACGATGGGTACTACTCATACTTTGAGCTTATCCAGAATCTCATCTAATCTCAATCTCATCTGCTGGGAATGTTGTGACATTATGTGACACAGATGGAGATGCTTCCATTTTCAAATCTCTTTGCGTTAGCTTACTAGAATAAAGTTTCTTAAAAAACTTCCGGCGACACATTGACATGGTTAGGGGTCGAAAGAAGGAAGGAAGGAAGGAAGGAGGCTATGTCATTGGTAATTGAAATCAAAATTCCTATTTATTTATCCAAGAAAATCGGTGACTAAGTTGCCAAAATGTCACCGAGTCCTGGATCGGTCCTCGGGAGCGGTTTCATTGCGTATTTTGAATATAATTTTCGGAAATGTTAGCAGCAATCAGCGCGTACGCTTCACCAAGACCAACGTCCGAGGTCCAGAGAAGTGACGGAGTGTTGCGGTCGGAAACGGGGAGCAGCAGAAATCATAGGTAGAGTGGGGAATGGACGAGCATTCAAATTGTGGTGGGATTTCGTCAGCTTGCACAGCCACCAACCACAATGTGGGTGGGCCCGGCCTCTGCCCTCCTCCGACGCCTGCATAACCCTGCATAACCTCAGTACCTTTTGATTCTTAAAATTTGTCACTCAAATTTACGTCCTGTCACTCATCTTCTCTGGATCTCATCTTTGATCAATCTTACACTAGTAAACCTTATCGAGTACTACCCATCGTACTATTATTCCCACGTCCATGATCACTGATATGGCCTTCTTTATTCAGTCAGAGGGTTACGGCGTTTTAAAAGAAAACTAAAGCATCAATGTTCTTGTACACGGAGTCAGGCTAGGAGTACCGTTTGAATCAATGATCACATCTTCACTAATGGACACAATGATAGCAGATGACTGGAGAGAGAGGAAAATTAGAGAAATTATCTGAGCAGCGTTGCAGTAGTTGCTTGCTTGATCTGAAAACTTAGCATACATGGGGAGCTGCACGACTACGAGTGCTGATTTTGGAGCCGCGGTGAGGATGCAGACATATTGCGAAGATGGCGCATTGATGTTACAAGAGATCATGAAAGCTTACAGTCGAACTAGAATCACATAGGGGGCTGAATTTGAAAGCCGTTGAACAACGCAGCAGTAGAAATAGTGCTCCTTCTGAAACTGATAGATATGGAGCATACAGAACGACACAACGGATGGCGAGTCACTATCTCCACCTTGGTCACGAAATCTTTACAGGCAAGCTCCTGATATCTATAACTATCGGGGGCTTGATGCATGCAAGCGCTTGGCGAAGAGCGGACCATCTGGAAAATGCACCTTAGGTATATAGCCGTATATAGAGCCTGTAGTGCCTATAGTGCTAATAGCTAACCCCCTGGTATCCAGTGCCATATAGCACCACCCGCGCTATGGTAGCAATGGTCTATGGCGCTATGGGTGCTACAGCTTCGATGGCGTGATGCAACTTATTACACATCACGGAAATTTATTCTCAGGCACGGCGACACCCCGTTAGAATAGATCGGTTGAGAAAGTTTGAAATTAAACAGTTGCAGGTTCAAATTGCGAGAATCGATATGATGAGGAATGGGTCATTATATTCACAAGTATGTACATAGTATTACCGGTAGTTACTGTAGGATGGAGTAAATAGAATATGAATTACTACTAAGTACTCGACCCCAAGATTCCGTAGTTCAGGCAGCACTAGTATTTGACTGAGGGGAATCGGTACTTCAGAGACTCGAGAGTTGGAAGGAGGGTGTAAAAAAATTCTCTAAGTTGCGAATTCAAGCAGCGGTTTATATACAATGAATGCTGTGTCAGGGCCGTTATTCTAGATCATGTCATTTTAATTGATTGCGAGCGGAACTACACCATGCTATGGAACTACGGGGCTATATAGCATTCTTTGTGCAATATATTACTTCATAGAAAGCATGGGCTACATATCATTGCATAGCATGGCTCAGTCTATATCACCGGGGCTGGTCTATGGTGAGCAAAAGGCTTTTCCAGATGACAGCCGTTACAGAATCCGGCTTCGGGGCGAGAATCTACATTGGAGGCTGAGCAGAATTCCCATGGTATGGAAAACAGGAGGCTTCGTTACAATGATGGCAGAACTTGAGGGTACTGGAGGAAATACTGAGATCCCTCAGTGAAGAAACTTGATGTGACATGGCCGAGCGTCGTCGCAGGAGCTGAATCTGTGGCAAATCGGCAATATCCGGGCGGACGGCTTACGTTCTGCCGAAATCAAGCCGACTCAATCTCAGCAAGCTTTCGTAAAACTCTTTCGGAATTCCAGATACACTCTCCCTTGGACTGGTGTTGGCACAGAGTCTGGCCTCAGCCTGCAGTACGAATCAGCCAACAGATGCCAATTGTGTTCCCGGGGTACCGAAGACATCTGCCAGTCAGCGGCTCAGCGCTAAATCTCCTTCCATCGTACCAGAAACGGTGCCCTCTTCCAGGTACTTGGGAACTGACTGAAAAAGATATCTATAATGTGCAAGCACGGCCTAACATGCTATGCTTGAGGCCCGAATAAGTTCTAGCCGGTCTTCTTCATCAGTTGGTGGCTGCATCTTCTGATGGACTTCTTCTGATTGCACCAGTTCAGTTGTATTCGCCTTCATTCCGGAACTATACTCAAGCCGAAACGTTTCCATTCACGATCCTCCATCTCTACCTCTATGGCTGTGCCTATCGCGAAGGAAGATCTTTCTTTCTTCCTTCTGTGGTCTCAAGAGACGGATGCTTCTCGGAGCAGGCGGCGGCTATCAGGGCGCCACGATGTTCCCATGAACCCACTTATATACGACGTCTATGGAGCTCTCATTCCGATACCATCCAGATGTCTTCCTTTGACTTCAACGTCATCTCTCCTGCTGACCTAACTAGTATGTCCTTTGATCAGGATATTCTTTCCCTCGAAGAACTCTTTTCTCTCAGGTACTCAGCTGGACGATGTCGTTGCGATCTCTGTTAGAGCCTACGATGCCAGTATGTCATGAGCTTATGATAATCGGCGCAGGATGTTTATACTTAGCTTCTTTTTCAGACCCTTCTATTCGTGCGATGTCTGGTGGAAACAAGGCTCTTTATGATCCATTTTTCAGGGCTGTAACTCGTGCTTTAGTCCTTGAAGGCAAGATATGGCTCGCAGTTTCAAACGGCAGGATTGTTGGGGTTCTCGGAGGGTTCGGACCTGGGAAATTCCTTTGGGCAACGTAAACTTACACTTTCAAACGCAAATATTGAATGTTTATTGATTAATTTATGCCCATATCTAGGGAAGCACAGCGCGCCTTAGGGTTCGACGATGTCTATGCTCGTCTGTCGGAAGAAACAAAGGATTGGTGGGAAAACATCGTACGTACAACATGTCAAGCGTAGTTTCATACAACTTGAAGATTCATTTTTGCATAGTATGGGCCGCAGATCAAGGAATTTATGGATGGCGCTCTGGGAAAAACTGTATGTATTTTACTGTCTGGGTTCTTGATACACTTAATGAATATTTAAAGGCAAACCTCGACGGATGGGTGACACCGCTTCTGGCAGTCGATCCGCCATACCAACAACGCGGAATTGGGGCTGCCATGTTCAATGAAATGACTAGTCAGGTAGCTCGTCATACCTCAACGACCTGTCTCTCCTGACTTATGAACGAATGAATTTCTGTCAGGCGATCCAAGACAAAGCTATCATGGTCGTTGGCGCAGATAGTGATCTCAATGTACGCCGAACCATTCTCTTCGCAAAATCCCAGTATTGTGTGACAGATATCTCTAGGCTCACATTTACGAGACTTTCGGTTTCAAAGTGAAGGGTCAGACCGTTCTCGCTAGCTCTGTTAAAGGGGAAAATTATCCGCTTTTCGCGCTAAAGAAGATACCTTGAGGAGAGCCATCACACGGTGATCAATAGGGGAAAGAGCAAGTACGTACTTTCGACAATGTCAATAAGGGCTTCCTTGAAATATTCCAACGCCGACTTCATGCAGTCCCTGACATCGACGGTGGCATTGACGAAAAAATTGGAGCCGGGAAGGTGTAGATCAGTTTTTGAATTGTGGACTCTGAAAATCCATTCGGGAAGATCCTTCTTGAGTTCTAGTGAGAATCTTCTCGACCAAGTACGACTCGGTTGCTGGACTGCTACGACTCAGCCGCTGAAACTTGAGAACAAGGGAGGCGATAGACTCGTAACCGTCTCTCTGGACACTTGACGTTGCAAGCAAGAAAGTGTGATCAGAGAGACTGGTAAATCTGACTTTGAAATCCCAATGCTGCGCGGTAGGGCCGAGGGGAAAACCTCTGGAGGGTTGGTCGCTGGTATAATACCAAGGCCGCCTTGGGAGGGGTTTTATACAAGGTATTATACGTGGTATAATACCTTATCACGTGATGTATTATATAAGTAATTTTATATTTTTCGCTCGCATTTTTGCAACATTTTCTATTGGTTTTCAACAGCCTTGGGGCTTGCTCGATGACAGCACTATTTACTTGTACATCGTTGATGATAGCTCGGGTACCATGAGGCCCACCTACGTGAATATCAAGCAGCTGATCAACCTCCATGCGGCGACATCAATCAAAATCGATGGTATAATCGTCGTCATCTCCAGGTATGTCCGTACTTGAAGCAGATCTCAGCTCGTTATCCCCATTGTCCTGCGCATCTGAGTCTGAATCCGTCAACATGGATACCACACGCTTCGAAGAAAAGTTTACTGGCATCTGGATGGCTAGAAATTTGTCAAGTCGGGGTGGTGCAGGCTCGAGTGGGTTATCTAGCCATTCATCGACTGCCTCGTCATTGGCTGGATCTTCAACGGCACTAGACTTATCGGAGTTTTGACGGCTTGCTTCCGTTCGGATACCGCTGAACTTGACATTGGCGGCCTTTTCCCCTTTCTCCTCGCGAATCCGAGCCTAACAAGGTATGTCAGCTATACTGTACAGTATTCCATTCCTGCAACTCACATTGTGCTGGTTAGCATAATATTGGGAGACCTGAGTAACGGCAGTCATCGTTGACACCTTTAGCTGGCTCCGTTGCTTTGGACTCATTGCAGTAAATTTTGAAACGGTCCGTTCTTCTGGCATTGAGTTTACTCGGACGGCATAGACCTTGATGGCAATATGCTATAGACGATAGTTTTTTAGTTGCTTTCTTCAAGTTAACGAAGATAAACATACCGGAAGGAGTTGGCCATCAGGGTGACTGGTCAAGCTTTCGAACCATTTCATGACGGCAAGCGGCCGATTTTCGTCAATTGGTGCATTGTAAGGGAACTGATTCTGTGAGTAGAGAAGCATCTCGTCTTTCCACTTTGCCTTGAACTCAGTACCCCGTCCTGCCCACTTGTTAAACTCAGACCTTGCACCGCTTCGAATTTCTTCGGCTGCCAATTTCCCTAAATATGTACCCACGGACTTGTGAAGTGTCGGATACCGAACGCCATGTAATGATTGATCCCTGGAAGGCTGGGCTTCTGGCTTGAATACGTCACTACGAAGATTGGCTATCACAACAATGAGAGGGTTTAATTAACTCAATGGACCTGTGACGCACCAGGATTCAAGTACGCAGCAGCCAGAAACAACGGAGAATTGTAAGTACCTCCTTCGACGAGGAGATTATTATGTCGGTGATGGATAATATCCAAGAGTTCATCACAGACGTCCTCCGGGAAATGGTTGTCATCCTCTGAGATGATTCGAATCATCTCACCGATCATAGCATGCCAAAAGAGATAGGTGTCACCAGCATTGGCGTCGTTTGACTCTAGACAAGTTAAGGCCTTCGTTCCTGGCTTTCCGACAGAGATGAGCTGACCAAGATTTGACTGGAATGAAAGCGCTTTGATTGACTGGATGCCGTTTGACTTGCTAGGTGTGCCAAAGTATTCACTGAATTTCTATTCGGAAGATTAGGGTAAGAAACAAATAAAGTACACCTTTACGCACCGAGAAATCCGCTTTACCTCGTTCAATTACTTTCTGAATTGCTGGTGTGCAGCGCTGGACAGAAGATGACGAGTATATTATCGTTCCAAATCGTGTCTTTCCAATAGCCTGCAACCCTCATCGAATTCCAAGGTCAGACTGCGCGAGTTTGAATTCATAAATCCCCATGTGTGAAGTATGAAAGAAGTTAATTGTTCCACGGACGACTTTGATTGTCTTTAATGCAAAGTAAGTCAAATCTGGTCCTGCTTCAATGACCATGAACTCACCAGGGCAAAAAAATCAATTCGAACGATATCCTTCAGGAGATTGCTAAAACAATGGCAAACATCCAGGGAAGCAATTATCGTTCTAACATCTTGAACAATGAGTTTCTTGCAAAGATGAGTGTTTCCAGTGCTGTCAGAAGTAGCACCAGCGAAACGTTCACGGCCAACCCTATCGATGACCTAAGCAGCCAGACAATCAATGGTTGATCTCAATTAGGAACTGCTCTTTACTCACCGACATCGCAAAGTCCTTGATCCAAGCAGCCGTGTGGGATACACCGGTTGCTTCTTTTCCTTCCAATAAGTAAACGTTGCGCCTCATATCAGACACATTTATTGTCCAGAATGCCTCCCGGTAGGGGTGCGCACCGTACCGTATACGGTGTACGGCTGTACGACTACGATTTCAATCGGTCACGGAACTATCCGTATACCGTACTGTGAGGATCACTCACTGAAGTTGTCGGTGTCGGTACGGGTATGGTATGGCCGTCGACGGCCGTTTACGACCGTATATTACAGTGTAAAATAAATAAATTTTGTATATGAAAATAAAACAGTTACCCATCTAAAGCTTTCTTAATGGCCGCACATTCACGCCGTAGACCATGCTTCACAAGCATAAGGACATGAATCGTATCCGGCTTGAAGCTAGCACGCCTTGGAGAGATAATGAGAAAATGCGAAAAAAGAGACCAAAATATCAGTAAGAGTGCGGTTGGTCATTATCATTGCGAGGCCGGCTGATGATCTAGTTCAAATAACAAACTGCGTGGTTCAGACAAGGAGTCAAGGGGTGGAAAGAGCATTGATTATCACTAGAGGTCGACGAGGGCAATCTGAGTACAAGGTATAATAGAACCAACTATGAGGAGTTAGTTTAGATGGCCTGAGAATCAGAGAAAACGAAAAATCCACCTTCACAACCAATACTACTTTTGAACTGGGTCAAGGCTACCCAAGAATGAACCAATAGTCAGCAGCTACGATCATGTACGCGAACTGACAAGGTGAGAACAGCCTAACGGTGACTCGAAAGTGGAAGAGAAAGACAGGTTGAAATGACGTGCCAGGGCTGTGAAATCGAAATGGCGCCATTTTATTCTTCTAAAAATGGAGCCGTATTACACCGTTACACGGCCGTCTCCCAAGCACCGTGACGGCTACGGAATATCCGTATACCGTGCCGTACAGATGCCCACCAGGGTGCGTTCGGCATCGGTCCGTCTTCCGTATAACGGTTACCGACAACTGTATAATACGACGACGGCACGCAGCCCTACCTCCCGGCCAGTGGTTGTTCCTCCATCAAATGAGATCGTAAGGTTCCATTCATTTCTGAGGGCTTCGAGCTGAATTTCATTGATAGAGGCTTGTTCTGCCGGGATGAGTTTGTTTTCAATCTGGTCGCGCAATGGAAGAGGGTACTTGGGATCAGCTAATGCCCATAGATCTTTCCAGTACCACTGCGAAGCAAGATTGGTTGGCAAGCTCCCCGCACAGAAAAGTATGACGAGCTTCAGATCTAGAAGTCTGTTCTTGGCTTCTTGTCCTTTTTTTGTCGACTGAAGATACATCTTTTCAACCAGGTTCATCCCTTTGTCTTCATCAGCGCTATTCAAAGTCTTTGCATCCTCGGTGACCTGCTTCGAAGTCTTGACCGCACGAACAACCCCGCTATTGACTTCACTCTGGGTGATCACCTTTGTTGCCTCCTCCATTTCTCTAAGCTTTTTCGAGGGTGCAATGTCCTGAAAGTACTTTGATGCCAGGTCACGCAACTCCTTGGAAACACGGTGACAGTCGTGGAAGATGTGCTTGGCAATGCGCTCCTTGTTTCATTGGACATGGAACTCACGACATCCAGGAGTCACACAGCGATAGCCCTTTACATCGGGTTTAAGGCCAGATTTGTAGCGCTTATAGCACTGGACTGTGAGTTTTCCCATGAATTCATCCTTCGGACGTCCTCCAACATCCTTGCCATGCTCATTTTTCCATTTCGCAGGAATGGTGATGTCATCAAAATGAAAGTTGGTGTCATCTGTCTCGGAATCCTCCTCACTGTTGTCGTCTCGCTTGCGCTTCAGCCTCGATGACGTAGCAGATGCAGAGCTCGAACCAACACCGGTGGGTACCAGTCAATCCATATATTGGTCGAGTTTGGTCTTAGGAGCGTCAGGATCTGTCGGTGCAGGAGTATGTTTTGATGAAGTGGTATGTTTGGTATTGAAGCATGTAGATGTCTTCAAGGTATGTTTTCGGGTTGGTTTTCTGTTGAGATTCAAGTCTGAATCCAATGTAAGATGTGGTATAGAAGCCAGTATTGTTGGAGGATCTGGCACCAGCGCACTGAAAGGCAGAGATTTAGAAACCTGGGAGGGCATCATTCAGTGCATCAATGGATCAAGTAAACACACTTACCATGTCTGCATGATCTAGAATATCGTTCAACATTGTTAATCGGCCGGTAGTGCATTCAGCAGGGTCAAGTAGAGGACTTTCGGGAAAGAAGTGATGCTGCAATGTGTTTGCAGCTATTACTCCGCACGAGAAGCTGTCCATTTGCTGGGTACATCGTAGGTTCTTGATTTTATACTCTTTAAACCCATATCGAGTCAACCACCAGTATAGGACTTTGACTAACTCAGGCGGAGGTGGGCCAACTGAATCGCCATACCCGATTTCCTCTGAAACGACGTCCACAACAATTGCCACCCAGTGGTTTCCATGTATGCCGCTGTCTTCATCTGGAAGCAAAGTGATCCCAGGCTTCGATTTTATGCAGACTGGAAACGCGATGCGAGACAACATCCCAGATTCAAGACAGCGTGATATGGAGCATTTTTCGTTGTCAGGTGAATCACGGTAGTATCTGACAAGGGACCGAAAGAAGTCTGGCTTGGCAATGTCAACTTGCTGAATATCAGCTGCAGATATGTGCTGTTTCAGGATAGCGACCATCTGCTCAAGATGACAAGTTCGGAACCACTTCTCACTACAGTAATGTGCGAGAGACGTCATCGTGACAACACCATTTGAGTTGCCACCTCCGAGTGAGCTTGGGATTTTGGCATTCCAGTGAATTGTGAGTACTCAAGACATGGTATGTAGCGCGAGTTGATCTTTTTGTTTTTCCAGAAACTGGACGGCATGGCTCCATGATTTCTGGCCGTCGATAATGTCACCAATGTAGCACCACCAAAGAATAACCCACAGGGGGAGGCTGATGAGTGCTGGATTTCCAGTGATGGGACTTGATGTGGGACTCGGATACTGAAGAGCATGGTCGCCGTTGTTGTAAGCATGGATGGCGTTTTCCAGGAGCTCGTTTAGTTGCCTCACTGGGGGAACATGCATCATCTGCAGAATTTGGACATTCTTCTCTGTAAGCAACATAGTATGGCCCCCAAAGCTGACTGTAACATGATTGTCGGTGACTGGCGGCAGTTGTTTAAATGCGAGGAGATCTTTGACTGTGGGTCCAGAAGGCAGAATGAGATTGGAAAATGATGTGGGGATGGGGCAGAGTACTGTGAGCTTTGCGAGGTTTAGCTGGTCTATTGGCATGATGGGTGGTGTTTGCGCTGTTAGCAGGAGGAGATATGGCAAGTAGCCAATGTCGCACTACAAGCTCAAATTATAAGGAGATTGGCTGTGTAATTACTTTGTGTAAATTCCCAAGTTTCTTGAATTAAAGCCACCTAGAAACAACGATGCAAAGTTCTGTACTTAAACAATGTAACAATGGGCATCGATGCTCGATTGCACTCAGGCCAAAGATTATATATATAGCTGCTATATTGGGATTTTTACAGCATGTGACTAAGGTATTATACATAGCTAATCGTCCTCTCGACCCCTCAGGTATTATACATGGTATAATACATAGTATAATACTGTACAAAACCAAATTCGGTAAATAACTTAGGTTTTCCCCTCGGCCCTACTGCACGGGTGGCTGAAAAGAGGTCATGTGAATATCACATGTAGACTTTGGACCGACCCCAGCCGGCTGCCGATTATTTTCACTTGCTTCTTACTTTAATGTAACGCAAATGCCCCTCCAATATAACGCCGTTATTTTGACCATGTCTGTCTCTATTGACCTATTTCCACCGCTGAACTTATCATTACCACCAAAATCTTTTCGCTTTGATACATCAACCTTTGTAAATTGCCCTCAAGAACAACTTAGCCGAAGTGGGCCATTGAGGGCATGGCAGGTACGAGTCCGAAGTGCCCAGCTAGATTGGAGATTGAATGGACTAATGCGAGTATTCATGGACTGTGGTGAAGCTGAAATTCACGAGAAAGCATCAAGTCGTCCATGTAGGAAGACCTATGGAGTTTTTGTGAGTGTTGAGGGTGGCAAGGATGGAGTCAGAATAGACTAGCACCAATCCATGAGAGAGGACTCAGAGGAGCTATGACATCCAAGTCAGAAAGCGGATACTTACATCTTCCTAAACTAAAGTAAAAGGCAACATAGATAAGAGTCTTGCCCATATTAGGATCTACTAGAGAGGTCAATACTATTGAAAAGACAGGCAAGCTACGAAGAAATGGTCCATACTTTTGCAAACACACGTGAGGAGATAAACATACTGTTGTCGAAGTTGCCGCCATGCTCCAAAGGGAAACTGGAAGACAGAGTCAAGGAACGAGATGGAGGCGAGGTAGGAGTTGGGCATCTGGAGCCGTGCTTTGATTTTGCCAACTAGGTTTGCGAAGACGACGAGTCTGAACTGGTCTAGATCATAAATGCATCAGAAGTAACACCAAAATATGCTAACAATGGACTTACGATGCTCACCATATGATGATACATTGTCTCAGGGCAAAGTTTGGTGCCGAGGGCATTGTGTACACTTAAGTAGATCGATAAGCTAATATCGCTATTTCGTGAGGTATAAGTAGTAGTATAGAGATTGATAGATATAAGTGCCCCAAATACAATATGTATTTGGGGGGGTTGCATAGACTTGAGGCTTCGGGGAAGGGAGAAGTCAAGGTGAAGGGGCCAAAACACCAAAGTGATTACGTGAGGTGTTTTAGGTAAGCCTTCAGCCTTCGGGAGTGAGGATGTCGGGATCCCGACACGAAGCCAATCAAGTCTGAATGTTTGGTGAAACCAGAAAGCGGGGAATCCTGAATCTGGTAACACCAAACACTGAAGGGAGTAGGTGGGTGGGTCAAAAAAGCAAGAGTATCTTGAGGATAACTGAGCGCCAGTATATGGGATAGAGAAAGTGGGAGAGCGCAAAGGTAGACCATGAGCAATGGGTGCTGATAGCAAGTGCTCGATGGTCACGGATTGGGATTGTTTACATGTGTATATTTACGGCATCTAAATATTGCCAGACTCCAAGTCGCTGCCTTAGCTTATCCTCCGATAAGCCCTCCGCTCATGCCTCACTGCAGGCTTATCTCGGAATAACGCAATTTCCCAGTCGCAACTTGCCAGTAACATTGGCAAGAGAATTGTTGCTGTTAATCAAAACACAGCACCAGTGGTATCATAATGGTTAGGAGTATACCGATGCTGCACAAAAGGTGAGGGAAAGACTGGGCACGAAATAAACGTGAAACGTACACAATCGCAAGACCAAAGAAGACAACTGGAGAACCATTTGCTACACATCCCACGTTCGCCTCGGCCCGCTTCCATGCGACCCATGTTTCTTGACGACTCTCAACATCTTGTAGTACTTCCTTTCCCGCTCGTTGACGAATTCATGTTCTAAGTAATATTCATGTATAAAATATTATGATACAAATGAATATATAACACAGATAAAATAGGCGGGATTGGGAGTAGTCTACCATGCATAGATAGCGGTAAAGGGTCCTCCGACAACATAGTCGCCGAAATGCAGCACACAAGGGCTGCGCAATGCCGTGAAAAACGGAAATTTTCGGTATTGAGGCCGGGATGTCGGCGATGTCGGCGAGCATCGTTGGCTGCATCGGGTGGGTGTGCAGTGGGTAGCACTGTGCTTCTCTATATCGTGTATAGCACAGTCCCTGTATTTGTGGCTGTAGCATGGACTAAGGATGAGGGAGGGGCTAGGTAGGGATCGGCGGCGCTAGAGCATAACAGGGAGCTCGTGAGGAGAAACGGCAACCACTATCAGGTTTCCAGTATCAAAAACGGAGGTGGGGGTCTGATGGTGGTCGTACGGTCAACGGAAGGCACGGGATGCGGCGGGGACAGGGGTCAATGATGTCGGGGAGGAAAATAGGTCTGATAGGCGTGATCCCCCATGTCGAAAATGGGGGATGCATGGAGATGGAGGGTGTTTTGGACCTGGGGCGGGCAGTAGGGACCAATGTTAGTGTCGGGCAGGGGGTGGTAGCGTCGGGGCTGTCGGTGCTCACGTCGCTGTCGTCTTGGCGTCTTCCGTCGCATACTGAGGAGTAGAATCGATGCCCAGACGGACGCTGTCATTGCAGGCTTCGCTGGATGTTGGGGGTCCAATCTTGCTCCCACCCTCCTGCTCGCACTGTTCCACTTCCTGCACCCTCCCCAGCGCGTTCCCCCCTCCACCGCGCCCATGCTCTACCTTCCACCATACCCCTCCAAGGTTCTCAGACCCTGTCCGGCCCTCTCTTCATCATCGTCGTCGCCCGGTTTGGCTTTGTCGTTGTCCCCGTTGCTGAATACTTGTTCCTGCGCCATGCTTGCAGATGGCGCCCGATTTCGTATCCTCCATTTTGTCCGTGATCGTTGCCACGAGCGAAATCACTGTGTAAGGGCGATTGGTCCCGATGTCGATGTGGGCGATGCTGGATAAGGGGGAAAGGTGGAGATGATCCTGGTTCTCGGGCCAATAATGGGGCGGTAATGGGCGTCGGCCTGGTCCTAGGCAATGGTCTTCGCTGGGGCAGTGTCTTGTGGGCATCGTACACAGTGGTGCCTCGCGCGAGGGCCTACGCGCAGGTGAGGGATAATATGGCTGTGATTCGGGGCCCTTGAGGCCGCCAGATGAGCCAAGAGTACCTAAAATAAACCAATAAATACAGATATCAATGAAACATACCTTTTGTGCACCAATCTGACAGGGAACGACACGGATACACTGTCAAGAGATAAGTGTTAGTGAAGGTGTGGACTATTATTTTTGAATTGCCATAAAAGGAGCATTATTTGTTACTGTTGAATTCTAAGGTAAAACTTAAAATGCAGGGTCCAGGTTCAAAATGTAGCATAAAAGAACGAATCCTCGTTTTACTCGGACTCGTAATTCTGACCCTCCTGGGCTGCTTGGGGTCTGCTTTATGAGTTCAGGGAACAAGTTATAGGTGTCTGGAATATTTAGGGAGCTATGCGAGGCATTCATAGTATTAATACTAGAGGGAGATGTGTAAACGGCGGTATTCACAGCAGACGTGTCTCGGTCCAAAACCTACACATGATATTCACATGACCTCTTTTCAGCCACCCACGCAGCATTGGGATTTCAAAGTCAGATTTACCAGTCTCTCTGATAACCCTTTCTTGCTTGCAATGTCAAGGGTCAGAGAGAAGGTAACCAGTCTAGGGAGGTGATGCATTCCCCTTTCATCGCCAGTGGGACAGTGAAACAGTAACAATTGATCGACTCCACTAATACAGACTCAGTGGGCGTCTGATTGGGGTGGCTTATGTAACACAGTTGCGCAACCAATGATAACTGTTTCACTATTTCATACTTTCTCGCATATATGTGCCTCTCGTGTCTAGCACAACCGGTGAGGTCGTCTGTTACTGGAACTCCGAGTGTCATGTGACATTGGACCTCTCCAACTGACATCATTGTGACAGTCTGTCACAGCTGCAATATTAAAATAATAGTATATTTCCAATTATTTATATTACGTTATTACATCAGTCTTCAGACAAACTGCACCCGTCTTCATACTGCACAATCTTTTACATCTTCAGCTGGCTCTGTTGAAGCACCATATCATCTTGAGACACGAGCGTTCTATCTGCAACCATCTTCAGACGCGTCCAAGCATGTCACGCGGATTATCACATGATTACAATCAACAAATATTTCGATCTCCGATCAAACATTTACAGCAAACCCTCGCACACCCTTTGCGATTCTCTTGAGCTACATCGGCGGTTACCACTGCTGCCCAGCTCCACCCCAGGACTAGTGCCACTGCTGTTCCAACTGTTCTCACTGTTGGCTGGCTTCACTGGTGCTTGAATCTCTTTCTAGGCACCTTGGGCATCATTCAACTCAATATCCAACCGTTTCCACAGTTGGCTGGCTGCATGGCCGCTTCAATTTCTTCTTGCGCGCCCTTCAGGGCAGCATCAGTTCTCGCTGTGATGTGGAACACCTCTGTCCTTGCTTATAAGCCCCCTCATGTTGCCTTTCTCGAGCGCGCCATGCGCTCCTAGAAAGCAGCCAGGACCCTTGTGCACGGAATCATCCCTGGGTCCAATGCAGGGCGTCTGGCTGCTTTCTGGGTGTGTTGGGTGCATTTGACATGCATTTGTTGCCTGCTCACTTTGCTAACAATTGCGATCTGTAGGTCCTGGACATATTTCCCGCTACCTCCACGGCGCACGTAAGAGGGTCCATTAGCCCTCCTTTGGAAACCCACCGACAGTCTTGCGTGTGGAATTGAAGCGGTGCCTCGCGCTTTCCTCAAACAATGTATTGTTCGCCATGGTGGGCTAGTTTTCTTTGTGATGGTGACTCTTGTAGGTAACGAAACCTTAGAATTCTTGCAGGCTCATCCTGATTGAACTGCATTGTTGAACATAAGAATAGTTTATTGATATGTAGCATATGCCTTCCACGGCAAATATGCACGGTACAAATGTAAATATTATATTGAATCTCTTGAATATTCTATTGGGGCATCTTAAGATATGTTGGGATCATGCAATTTGCAAGGCTGAGTCTGAAGATAGAACACCGCAAGTACTGGTGTCTCAAGACTGCAAGAAGAAAGCATCTCAAGTCGTCTCCGATGTGAGGTCAGTCTTAAGATGCGGAAGTTGGAATAACGCTATACACTCCTCTATTAGATGCTGGCCATCTTAAGTCATTGCTTTTCAGCTTGCCGCATTTATTATTGTTAATTTTGTATGCATGCAGTGAACAACGAGTGTTTTGGTCTGAAGACAGTATGTCATAGTATCTTCACATCTAGCTAGTCTTAAGATAGGTCTGTAAGAGTCTCTTGGCTCAGAGGGCGTGAACTTTGACACATGGCAGATATAGTCTCTTAAGGCTTGCATTTGGCTACTCCCACCTTTGATAATGACACAGAGAGGCCTGTATAGCATTGAATCCAATTGGTCTTTACTTATTTCACACTAGCTGACATCCTCAGATGGAGAACACAATTGTCCTCTCTTTTGTGCTTTCCCAGACCGTCACTAAGCCTTGCATCGTACAAGAGGGCTGATATCTTAAGATGCTTGACGGTTCGGGTTTAATAAGCTTATGCGATCCACCACGGATGCATCGTCTTAAGACAGGGACATGAGTGTGTATCTACACTTAGCTTGACGACAGCACATCAGTATCTTTAATTCTGTCGTACCCTCTAACATCGCATTTTCAAGTTCAGTGTGGTGTGTCTTTAGATAAGTTGATTAGCATCTTAAGTGACCTGCTCACCGATTGCACAATGAGGTGAGGCGGTCTTCAGATGGACTAGAGACCGTACTTATGTCTCATTCATTCAAACGGCTTGAACTGTGTGGTCTTAAGATATCTTAATAAATATTGGTTGTTAGTTGCAATATTATGTATAATGAAATCCGTTATTATTTAAATGATAAATTGCGCAATGCGTGATGGGGTGACTGGCTGGCGAGGAATGCCGATGGCCACGTGACACTCCGAGTAGAGGAAATACTCCGAGTTCTGGCAGTCCCGCAGTTCTGGCACAACCGTCCGTCGCTCTTGCTTCCAGGAATGCACGGATCTTTTCTTTAAGGTTCATTCTGAAGCCTCTCGGCAGATCAGAAGGATCCGAAAAGTGAGTGAGACATTGTAGGCGCTGTCCTTGAGATTCTGACGCATTTTCTAGCTCCGCCAAACTTCTGGACTTGCTTGTTCAGAAGCACAGTACCTTCTATCAATTTTCGCAATCCTTCGCTTCTTTTCTGAACACCAACGAGCTACGTCCTGGCTGGTCTATCCAAAAATGTGTCTGATGCTCTTCATCCGACATTGAATGTCTCCTCAATCCCCATTTCCAACTGCAAGATATCCATCATCACCTTGACACCGACTGCAAAAGGGTGATGTGTAGCCCGCCTTTTGCTGATGGAGATTTTCCATGCTGTGTCATCATGGTAGCGGCCTCGATCTCAGTTCGAGTCCGTTTGTTATCAGTCATGTATGTCGCCTATGGAAGTACATCTAGAGAAGTGCCCTGAGATTTGGGCGGATTTCGGGATTGAGCGGGATTTCTGAAAGATCCCGTGGCTCCGGTAATAGGCCATTGGAGTTTTTAGTTGGAGGGCCGGCGGAAACGACTGCCAGTTAGTGTCGATTGAGCCACATTGGACGACACATGAGAATAGGAATACTGAAGAGATTCTACAGGTTTTAGTTGAACACTGTCGCCGTTGGAAGGATGTTTATTTTGACATCCCGCTTCGTCTCCTCCACTTGCCCCATTCGCGGACGATTACAAGCTCTAATCGCTTTTTACAACAATGAAACCTCCGGTATCTTCCCATCATCGCTTATTTCCATCGAATCCGACATTCTGGACGGTGCGCCTGTCCTCGAAACCATAACGGTATCATATTTTCCCGAAGTCGAGAGCCCGATGATCATCTTCATTCTTCGGATGTGCCTAAAGTTGAATTCATTCACGGACATGGGAGATGAAGAACTTCACCAGCAATATCGTTCGAGGTTTTCCTGATCTCCGCAACTTCGCTGTCCTTCTCATAGGTTCCTTCCCAATCGAGCCTCGCATCGTCGACCAATCGATTACACGACTCACCGCGAGCAGCGGATCCTTTCTTCGCAGTGTCACTTTCCTCAATTGAAAGTTATGAACTTGATGGGTACCGGTTCTGGTTCTGGTTCTGGTTCTGGTTCTGGTTCTGGTTCTGGTTCCCAAGCAATTATTCTTGACTCCATTTCGTTGTTGTTGCCCATTCCATATGTTCCCTAACATCTCTCAAATTTTCTGGTTGCGCTGTCGACGAGCACCTCATCTATATCTTGCAGGCCAGTCCTGAACTCACCACCTTGTCCCTCATTTTCTCCGGGCGGGGTGATTAAGTGCAAATGGTCCAGTCCTTGATCACCCGACTAGGAGAAGAAGAGCCGGTTTTAGTTCCAAACCTGCAGACATTATCGCAGTGCATTGTCGTCCCTGGGATCCTTCTGACTTGGAAAACCATTGTCTAGTCTGTCTTCCGGTCGACATCCCATTTTCTTTCTGCTTCTTTCTCTTCTTTCCCGACAGCCTTCATTAATGTGATGAGTGTAACGCCCCGCGTCCGTTTGTGAAGCGTGCCTTCGAGTATGGCGCGCTGGTTGTATATGAATTTACTATCGACATTTGTGACGTATACCAATTTACTACCTTACTTCGTATTGTCTCATAGTTGTTGCCCAACGCCAAGGCATCGAGTTTTCAAAACCACATAATAATCTTTCCTGGTTCGTGCCAATATTGCACAAGGACGACTGGGACACCTTATTCGCATAGATGTCAAGCAAGTCAAGACTAAGGTAGGCTGAAGTTGGACTGAAGCCAGTCCCTTCTGCTGCGCCAGGACTGTGCGTATACGGAACAAGTCCCGGCTGTACAAGGTTAATCACATTGACAAGTTATCAAGAGCCATCCGCTGCCAGTGAGGTGGAATGATCCTCAGCAACTAGAATCTCATTTCTCAAACTCGTTCAAAACAAACTGCGAATTCAAAAAGTCTGTCTTGTCCACATCCCAGTCTGAGGCAGGGTGAGTAGCCTTATCGAGGAGGGTGACGCGAGCATACCATCAGGAACCATAGTGATGTTGTCTCGCAGGAGCTGCAAGACATGTTTTGACGTCGATGTATACCGTTCCCAGGCACCTGCCGAGGGGTAGTAAGCTCAATCCATTAAACTACGTGAACACGCTCACTTCCAGGATTCAAATCCCAAATAAAATTGATATAAAAGTCTAGCATCTGATTAGCGAACTCATCCTCCACATCCGTGGGTACGGGTCCGAAAAGCAGGGCCAGCTCTGAGCCATGGGATACTTGGAATCATTCAATTACTCGGACGGACACAAAAAAGGGAGCAAGTACTAACCGCCAAGTTCCGGGTTGTTCCCTGGTATGAACTCCCTAAAGTAATACGCATACATCGGCTGCGACGCACTCGCATGTTCAAATAACAGCCTCCTCGAGGCTAAGAACACCTCGTCCGTAAACCATGCTTCTCCTCTGTCAAAAAGGGAATCCCCAGTGTTGAATGGCGCTCCGAGGGACGACCTGCCATAGTTGCTGGAGCCCTGCGAACAAATCTGGGGCGAGCGTACGGTTGAGATTGACGACCTCGTTCACGAAGTTGTTGAAGGCAGCGTTTTGGCGGTTGTCAGAAAGGTCGAGGCCGAGTAAGCTCATGCCGAAAGCGGTTCCTTCGTTTACCTGAGAGGAGTGAGGTGGGAAAAAGACTCGCCGTCCCATGTTATACTACTTACGTTTGTACCGCCAATGTAAGGGAGGTGTAGGAAGTCGCCCCGTTTGATCTTTGCTGATGCTCGTTCTGGGATAAGGCTACCTGGTGGGCCAACTGAGGGATCCCATAGTTGTCCATTGAACGTGTTCGCAATCATCGTATTACTGATGTTCATCAAGGTCTGATAGAAGAGGATTTTAGTAATTTCATGCGCAGGGGGGAAAAACCAGTCACTTCGAAAGGTACATCCCTCAGACACTCTACAGATCCTGGACCGGCAGCACAGCCCGTCTGAGTGAGCAACATATCGAATGGTCTCCCTGGTCTATCATATGTGCTCGCATCTGGGGAGTCTTTGCTATAAGGAAGGTTTGAGAATGAGTAAAGCGAAAGGAAATCATAGAGGTTGACGAACAAGGGTCCTGTAGATGAGTCTGCGATTCCAGCCCGGAACAGGGGGAAAGACTCGGAGGCGGGAAATACAAAGTGGGCTTCGACACTTCCGGCACCAGCGGACTGTGGAGGAAGATCCTCAGTGTGACTCGTATGAAAACGAGTTCGGCGCACCTGTCCCCAAATCGTGACCTGTTCATGATGTACTTAGGTACGTATTCAGGACGGGGCCATGAGACTTTCCTTGGACGGATCGCCACCAAAAGCACGGATATTCTTATGAACGAATATCAAAGCTTGCCGTTGATCCGACAGACCCGCGTTGAGGTCTCCCGGAGGGACGTTGACGCTAGAAAGCTTTCTTTCCTCTCAGGGTTCGTCAGTCGTTTAGAGAGAAGTGCTTGACGTACAAAGCCAAAAGTATTGAGTCGGTAATTCCTGGGTAGAAGCAGTGAGCTGCTAGCTTCAAGCAAGACTTTCAGGTACTAACGTAGAGACAAACAAAATGGGTTTTCCGATTTCGATACTTCGGTTCAGAATACCTGTTTATAGTCAGATGCCGAGTATGATTCATTACGAGTTACCCACGGGTAGGGTCAAAACGAGACATTGATGCTGCGCTAGTGGTAGGATTTCTAAGTGTTGCGTAGGTCACAAGGGCAAATGAACACACACCCACTAGTATATGCTCCGCCCTGAATACAGGTCAATGAATAATAGCACAAGCGAAACTGATCCTAGACGTACATGAATCCAGAACAAAACTGGCAGACCCTCCTTACTGTCCACCGCCCCCTCCGGTGTCCAGATCTACTGGTTACACTTCCGAGTCATCATCCAAAAGTCACGAGATAGGAACCACGCACATTGAGATAAAGACAATGTTCGCTGATGCTGGCGCCAAGATCACCGGGAGGTTGGGGACAAGCGTTCTCAAAGGTCGTAGCGTTGCGCCGGACCCGGGAAAAATTCGTACGAACAGGAACTGGAGCCATGAACCTTAGATTGCCCACGGGCGGAAGAGTGAATGGTATCCCAAGCCAACGATCCAAGCCATTCACGTTTTGTCCAGTGAAAATACCGGAAGGGAGTTGTATGTCAAGCTGAGAGGAGCGGGCTGGGCTAGCGGCGAGCAGAACTCCGAGTAGCAAGTTTACGATCATGACAGCAGAGCTAGAGGCTATGCCGTTGAAGAAAAGAGAAGTTATATGCTTACGGCGGTCGATGGGAAACTTTCAACGCCATGAGAGTGTAGCTCCTCGAATTGGGCAGTGAAGCGGGGTTCCTTCGGCAGGCATGGGAGCATCAGATATTAATGGCACAAAAGATGAGTCAATTGCATCGAAATAGATTTTCAGAAGGAGCGAAAGTCCAAAGGAGCCGGTAGACATTCTGGTTTCGAGTAGGAAAAGTATAATTTCAAAAAGCGAGGAAAATATTGCACGTGATAAGGTAAAGCAAATAAGTTGAGCGTCGTCTGACCACCCTCTCTATCTCATTCCCCACCTCTCGTTTGGTTTATTTTTATGCGGAAGGGTTAGCCATGGTATTTCTCACCCAAGGACCTTTTGAAACCAACATTTCCCTTTTTTCTTCCAATCTGTAATGACCAAGTCCTGTGTGCACTATCTCTCTCGAACGTGGGAACGTCAAGTCTTCGGCTGAAGATCAAATAATGCTCCCCATTTGTCAGTTGCTGGTATTCTTTTGTTGCCCCGTGCATGGGTCTTTCGTTCGACGATCATCAATGCAGAGTGAACAGCGATCACCGTCTCTCTGTCTCACTTATCCTCCTATCCAACATTCAAGTTCCAACTCCCATGGCGGGATTCGTACACCTCTATGTTCCTCTTCACGGTCCAGATAATACCCCAGATTACGTTGCATCTTGGCTGCCTTGTCTCGAAATCCCCATTGATAGACTGGCCGATTTCTCATTGAAGCCGTACAGATGGTTGTGCTACGCTGGCCACTGCAATATGGGTGTCGAAGGTAGCCTATCCTTTTCTCCCGCAGACTTGGGTGGGACGGATTTTGACTACGATGCACATTTCGAATCTATGCTTACTTGTGGCCTCTACTTCCGTCCCCGTGGTCCGATATTCCCTATCGACCCCGACTTCGAAGACGGATCTTCTACGGCTCATTCTGAGAATCAAGCGTCTGCTTTCAGGATATCGGTTGTTATGGATTTCGCCCATCCATTGACTCGGTGCATGAGTCAACATATACCCATACTCGGCCTTCTCGGTCTTAATAGTGACTCGCTGGTATTTTCTATTACTTTCTGTTACTTTCTCTATTCTTCGTACTAATACTAGAATATTATAGAACATTGTAGAATAATAATGACTCGAATCTTCGCTTAGTATATAAACTTGTATATAAATTGTACTAGAGATCTCTTAATCTAATTTTACTACTCTTCATACGTCCACTTAACTGTGTGATTTAAGCATTCCTGATCGGTTACGCCTAGTACTTGCCAGTCAACTGCTTCCCAACTACGCCTAGCGCTTGTTAGCACCCATATCGGATCTCTCTTGGTGGTTGGAACTCGGCTTTAGGACATCCTCACTCACAACTTGGGTTTTACTCGAGTATTCATTTTCTCGTGTATTACTTGAAATACTCTGATTCTTAACATCGGTTGTGGAGCGCGACGGAACGTGCATCGTCGCTGATGACCCGCCTCGTTCTTGCGATGCTGTACATCTCATCAGACACAACAAAGGCAGCGAAGTATGTCTCACCCTGGAATGATTTCTTTCCCTTTTTTACTGATGCTGTTCTTAGTACATTGAAAGATTTACGCAACGACGGAGCGGGGACGTCATCACTGACATCGACGATCCGCGAAATGGCTTGCTAGTTAATACGAGCTTACAATACGAGTTTGGCCATAGTGTTGCCATTCTTCCGGTATGGACGAATTCGTATCATGTAACTTATGGCTCACTGCGGAGCAGACACCCAACTTTATCATGAAGACAAGCGACATAGTTCTGGGGACCGCACCAGATGACGCTCGGTGGACCGTACATGATTTCGCTGAACCTACAACTAGAACTGCACATCTCAGCGCCAGGATTTTAGCTGGCGAAGCCGTTCGTACACCTTCTACTGGCCAGCACGGTACCTGGCCACCTCACTGTCTGTTCGCTGCAGTCTACGCTTCGGCGCTCATCACGACGTGGCCTGTAGAAGAATTCTTGACGCAGGTCAGGTCGATGTGGGCGGAAACCTTCTATCCTGGCGGTCGCAGGGCAATTTCGGATCAACAAAAGGCTGAACGCAAAAAGAAGGTAGAGAAGAGCAAGCAGGGAAATGAGCAGGGAGACGATATCGACGTCTTCGACGTTCTTCTGATGTTGCGGGAGATGGGTGCCTATAACATGGCTCACAAACCTATATCCCAGCCTTCTTCTGCTCAAAGGACTCACGAAGATGCGCAGGAGAAGGTGCTTCCTTGGCTTCAAGGGCTCCACGATTCGAATACTTTGTCTGAACATCTGTAATATATACCAATAAGCAAACAGTTTCCGTTATGTATCTTCTGAGTCAATCATTCCAACAGTTCTTCCGTGTTATCCACTCGTCTCTCAAAACACACCTCGAACGCTTCAGGCGTAATACTAATACCCTCTCCCCTAAATGCCCGCGGATCAATGGGTGTTTTATCATCCTCCGATATCCTGAATGCCCAAAGCAGTAGGGCAGTCGTTATAAAGAGCGAGCGATCCGCTACGTGTCTCCCAGGGCAGACCCTATATACATTAAATTAGCATGAGAAACACCAGTACCCGACCAAACCACTCTTACCGTCTTCCAAAGCCGAAATTGAATGATGATGCATCCGACCTGAGAGACCCATCGTCGTCGAACCAGCGAGTAGGGTCGAACACCTCTGGGTTCGCAAAGACGGAGGGGTCACGGCATATAGACCAATGGTCTCCGATAACCATGGCGTCTTTTGGTATACAGTAATTCCGCTGAGATCAGAGCTGCTCAGTGTTCAGTTGTCTAGAGAATGTTGGTAGGCTTACCCAAATGATATCCCTAGATGCTCGATGAACAAATCCTTTGAAAGATCCTGTTATCACCAATATAGCGAGGGCGAGGACATCAACCTACCGCTCCCACCAACAGGTCTCCACCTATAGCTTTCCAGCACGAATGCCAAGACCCGAGGCAAGTTGACATAGTCATCAAATGTTGGTACTTGAATTAAGTTCATCAATTTGGAAGCTCTTACTGCGACACGAGGAAAAAAAACTCACCTCGCTTACGACCAACAACATTATCGAGTTCCTCCTGCACCCATGTTTGCGTTTGCGGAAAGCACGCCGCAGCCATAATCACCACACTGATCGCACTAGCTGTGGTTGTAGATCCCGCACCGAACATTGTACCAGCGAGGTATGCGAGCTCGTCGTGGTTCAGTTGGAGCTTGGCCTGGTTTTCGAGGAGATACTTGGTAAAGCACGGTTGGACCGCGTTCTAATCAGATCTAGTATTAACGCCATCGCCAAAAAAGACTAAGGAAAGTACTCGCCATGTTATCCTCGACGCCAGCTATTTGCTTTCGGTACAATGAAAGCTCTTCATCATGCCACGAACACAACTCGCGACAGTAGAAGGGGAAGTATCTAGTATGGTTATTTCATTAGCATCACTTGTTAGGAGTGATCATGCCACACCTACCGCAAGAAAGGGTACTCATCAACCATATACGCCCCTGGTCTCACAGCAGAGCCTACACGCTTGAGAGATCGTCCAATCGCAACTATCTCTGGTTCGTTCACGGCTATGGACCCCGTTCTACCATAGGCCAGAGATAGGATAAACGACGCGGCGTATCTATGCAAGACAAACACGGGTTTAGCCGAGCAACACAAGAAGATTGAAGCACCCTCACTCCTTAGCGTATTCCATATGCTTAGTAGGGTTCCCAGCGATATTCCTGATGAGATTCGCAGCGTAGTGCATTTGCAGAGGCTCGTAGTCCTTAGCTGCTTTTGCTTGGAGATGTGTATGCAATGCTCTACCGAGATGATTAGTGCCCTCTGCAAAATCACCTCTCTCTACACTCACTTTCGAAACTTCCTTAGCCTTTCTCCAGACTGCAGCAAAAGCAACCTCATCCCGCCCGAAACTATCTCGCTCGCGGCAGTCCACCTCGGCCTATCAATGAGAGCCGCGCCCTCCTTCTCCATGATGTCAACAGCAGCTTGTCGTCTGCCGATGATAACAGCGACTTTGGAGCCCGAGCGTAGAGAGAAGACCGGCCCGTATTCTTCAACGAGGGATTCCAGAGTTTGGAGTGATCTGGGCGCAACATTATAAGTTTATAAGAATGGTAGCTACACGAGACGGACGTACGTGAATGATGAGAGACTTGTTATATCCCAGTCCCCCGGTGGCCCAGGTGGTAAGGGAAGACGGTGTCCAGTATTCCGTGCTCTGGCGAAGTAGAAAATACAGAAAGCAGCAAGGATTACAGCGACAACGAGGAACATCGAGGTTACAATACAGCCGTGGGCGAAGAATGGATGTTGAGTATCGCTGTCCATTCATAGGGGGCGTATTTATAAGCTGCAATACACGCGCGCACAGAGAGGTAGAAGTTCGGCCGCCAGTTATCGACAATTTCCGACTCGGACTGGTATGTGGCGGCACCTCGACATTGCCACGACTCCCAGCATGAGGAATGAGGCTCAAATATCGCGGGAGCAGCATCGAAGGACTTCTACAGCACATTATAACCGGAACGGAGACAGTCAGGATTTCTGATGAATGGTGTCCGGGATTCGCCAACAGAATGGTGAAGTCACAAAGGTAAGTCATCGTGCGTGTCGGAGGGACCACATGCCCTGCCGTGATCTTTGGCTTTACGTTTTTAGAGTAAGACTGGCCACACGAGGTCTTTATTCCGATCCTGCCGGTAATCCATCTCGTAAGAAGGATGTCGGTAGCTGAACTAATCCAAGATGAAAAGGTGCGCCGCTCGGACCATGTGGGAATACGCGCTGGCCCGAGAAGCCTGAAGAAATATCCTCAAGACGTCTCGCTGAGCATTAGAATTCTAGTTGTGAGAAAATTATTCATCAGTTTCTCTTGCGCTGGACGGGAAGACATGGAAAACCCACTCGAAGAAAATTGCTTCGCTATAAACACCGCCAAGACAACACCATGTTGATATTCCTTCAAACTGCGCTTATCATCCTCACCCGATGTCCATCGGATGCTCTCACTAACATAACCACCTTCCTCTCCTTCGCTCTCCTCACACTAACCATCGTGACAAAATTATGGTCCACGGACGCCATACTCAGTACACCAATCTTTGTAGATTCATGTCTGTCTGCACGGATCGGAACATCGAGACGCCACGAGAGTAAGGGAAAGAGTCAAATTTCGTCTTCTTCAGCTTCAGAAAGCATATTGGAACTACAGCCCATAATGAAGACCACACATTTAGACGAAAATACGGCAGAAGACTCACACGAGGGATTTTCAAAGTTTACTGTATCAGACTCCCTGAGCATAGCCATATCACGACGCGACACTAGTGCCATCCAATGAGCTGTGATAAGGCTCCTACTCAGGGTCGGCCTTTCCATGATAGTAAAGATAGCACATACAACGATGATGGCGAACTCTTGTGAACTGTGCTGCGTCCGTTGCGGCCTCACGCGTGATACCTCGGAGATCCTCGTGACCTTGAATTCGTCGACGGATAGAGTGTGTCCCAGCTACGGGCGATCCAAGTTGAGCGTGATTATATCCTGAAGAGCGACTAGCTAGGTGACCTTCAGAGACAAAATATCATCGTCGACATGTCGTGTTCTTTGTGGAGTCACGCGAGATGAGATCCTTACGAGCATTTATTCAGCTACGGGTCATCCAAGTTAGGTATGACTAGGTCCTCAAAAGCGGTCATTTTTAGAGACGGCAGACTGAAATTCCAGTAGTAGAAATGCAGCAGGAGAAAAGGAAAAGGCGAGGACATCGTGATCGTCGAAGGGAACGTTCGGAACTCGGCATTTTCGGCCCGATCCTTTGGAACTCGGCAATTTGCAATTTGAAGACTCAATTTCAGTGTCAAAGTTCACGTTCATGATGGTCGCCTAATTTGAAGGTATAGTACCCCCAGAAAAGATCCAAGTAGGAGTCGCTACTAACTGGCAATCATTAGATGTCGACACGCATAGCTGGCCATCTACCATGCTCTGCCAGAACTGCGGCAGAAGTTTACCTTAGTCGAGCAACCCCAGTCTCTCTTCGTCCGAGCTGTTTCACAAACTTCGCGACGGTCGCTCGCCTCTTGATTCAGAGATATGCTCTATCTCCAGTGCTCGCTCACAGGTAGTCAAGGAAATTGACGCCTACAATACGGAGATACTGCAGCTTTGGCAGAGTCTTCTGAAATTGCAGAGAGACCATGACCGCCTGAAGGTCTACACCGAAAATTTCGATGCTTTACTCTCATCAGTACGACGATTACCCTAAAATATCTTGTTCCAAATATTCAAACATGTTTGCAAAGAGTCGCCCTACATCCGACCACCAGTCATCACCTTGCATCTGGGGCTAGTATGCAAGCGCTGGCGCGATGTAACCCTCGATTCACCCAGTCTATGGTCAAATATCGTCATTCCCTCGCCCACCTTTCCAGGGTATCGATGGACATATGTCTACAAAACCGTTCAACTTCAGCTACTTTGGTCTATGCAGATGCCTCTAACTCTCAATGTAGAGAGTTATCAGGCAGAGAAGACTCGTGCCTTCAGTCTCGTCATGGATCAGCTGCACCGTGTGCGCCGGGTTGAATGCTCTGCGAAAACACTCTCGCTGTTACCGAGCAGCTTGTTGGATGCGGCGGAGCACCTGACTATAACAGAAGGTTCAGCCCGCGTTGGAACCCTCGACCTCCCCAAACTCCAGTCCCTGACAATCCTAGACTTGATCCCGCTCGCAGGCGCTATTCTCCCTCAAAACATACATACGCTCGACCTTGCGTTTAGATCTAGAGCATTCGACGCTGTGATATACAATCTGTCTAGGATGCAGAGCCTGCGTCACCAGGACCCATGTTTATTCCCCAAGAGGTTCGGTACGAAAATTTACTGTTTTGAAAAATTTGTCCGGACTTTGCGTCAGCGCCTTGTCCCAAAATTTGTCCGGATTCCTAGAGTAACCTCACCCCATTCCTGAATTTGTCCGGACTTTCGAACTAACATCGAAAAATCGTCAAAAATCGCCAAAAATCGTCAAAAATCTCATCAGAGCCTTTACTGCGGCGTCTAAGACTGCGAAAACACGATCTGATTCTCCTCCATTTCTACAATATTTCCCCTACCACGCACTCGCTTTGACAAGTTTCTCCTTCACATTAGAAAGCTCCTTGAACGGGGGTAGAATAGTTGATAGGATAGAGAAAGGTAGAGAAAGTTAAGCAAATCCAATCTAATTCCATTTTGATCAGGTGGCAGCGTTTAATTTACTAGAGTACGACAATGGATATCTGACTCAACCTTTGCTGTTCTATTCTGCCACTTTAAGTTGTCCGGACTTCGATGTAACCTCGAGGTATTGTCCCAGGGTGTCCGGATTTCAGATCCGAGGTCGCAGCATGGGGGGGTCATTTTGTCCGGATTTTGACCCAAGATCGGACCTCGAAATCCAAAAAATTGTCCGGACTTTCGACCGAACCTCTTGGGGAATAAACATGGGTCCTGCGTCACCTCACTCTCGAATCACGTGGCTTTCGGGGATACGGGAGTATTAGGAGTACGTCTGATTGAACAACCCTGATACTTGACTGTTTTCGTAGGTGAAAGACAACATCAACCGGACTTGGAAGCCGAATTCATCGCGCTTCGTAAGATTTCTCTCTTCGTTGAGTTCTGTGTCTAATATCAGCGCGGCTACTAAATTCAGGACCGCGACTGGGATACTAGCAATAGTGATGAATATCCAATCATGAACGTCAACCCGTTCCGCACCATCAACTGCTTGGAGGAATCCATCACCTCCTACCATATTCTTCAAGACGAAGCACTTGTCGACCGCCAGAGTCCATCTTTCTCAATTACGACACTCTTTTTTGACAGTGTCGTCAAATCGCTGTGTGATCTGCGAGGTCGGTTAAAACTTGAGGTTTTGCTTGGAGATGTTTGCTCCGAGTTCGAAAGATCAACTACTCGGCCGAACGACTTTCCCTCTCAGTTTACCCGGCTTTGGTTAAGTAATATTCCGTGAGTCAATACAACGTTGACACATCATAATATTCACTTTTCCGGTTTAGCGATTACATTCAAGGCCCTCTTGGGGCAATTATCTACGTCCTGTCGAGAGCCGACCCGTCTCAAGACGCGGCTGTTGGCTTCAATTGCTTGTACAGTTCGGGACTGTGGTCAAGTGGAGATTCGTACTGCTTCAAGTAAGTAATCCCGTTCAGATGTATGACCAAATTTGGAGTCTTACTACCGTTGTTCGAAGCTTTACATCTCTGCGGATCGAGGAACTTCCCCGATTTCTTGGCTGCCGGGTAATCACCATGATCCCAAACTCGCACATTACCCTCGTTCTGCAAATACTTCCAAGACCCTTGTGCGAGCTTGCTTCCAAGGCCGAGCTCATTGTGTGGCTACCCAGGGTGTCGTCTACACCATTCTTCCCGGATACTCAAGCCACATTCCCATCGCCCGGATCATTGACTCCAGAAACCTCGTGATATTTGTCGACTTGCTTGTACATCTTCGTCGGGTCGGATTCCCACCGCATTGGCTGGGAGACTTCCTCGGAGTAGTACTTTCTAATTCTCTTGTAATCGATGTCATGCCGTACTCTGGACAATGTCCTGTTCCGCTGGAGGAATAAGACAAGCGCGTTCCGAAAAGAAAAGTCGACGCAGATCCGTGGCTTGTTGATTTGGAAAGTATCCTTGCAGACGCATATGAAGCTATCCCTTTCCGCTTTGTTCGTCCAGCGAACTTTGCCCACTGGTCCAGCGGAATAGGATTGTCCCAGCTCTATATTCCAGCGAATCCAATCATGGCACAGGATAAGCTGACCGGCGTCTTTTTGGTGTTCTATGCTCGCCCATTCGTCAAGTGCATTCATCATAATTTGACTACTAAGATGTGGGACGTTTTCGAAGGGCACAGGTTGGTTGATCAGGACAAGAAATTCTACGTGCTCACTGCGACTGAGACGGTCGACATGTACCACGGGGTGATCAGATGGCGGATGAGCAAGGTGAGAATGACAAAGCTAAGGAAGGAGAAATGGCAGATGGCCGTGTATCGCTCGGATCTCCGGTCTATGTGTGAGTCGTTCTGCTGATAATTACTCCGATGAGTTGAACCGTCCTAATGTCATTAAATAGTGGCCGGTCCTTATGTCGTTAACAGGTCGTTCGATGTAGCAGACAAGTAGCTTATTAGTCTTAAAGCTTATCTTCTATAAATGCCGTCCATTTTTTAACTCCTTCTTTTCGTCTAAGGCTTCGGTGCAGGCTCAGCTAAGTCTTGTTGAGTCGCCTGGTCGGCCCTTAGAACTGAAGTACTAAAGAAGGATCGAGGACCTTAAGATTTTGATACTCAATGGTAAATTTGTAGTCAAGTCAGTGCTGCTAATCTCCTGATCTGTACACTTGTACTACTTACGAATTCCACCATATCCTCAACCCGTCCCGATTTACGATGAATCCTTAGTTCCTTAGAGAGCAATGTTGATGGGGGTGCACCCAAGAGCAATCAGACCATTCTGTTAGTAAAATGTAAGCTTAGGTTCGGCTTGGATGATAATAATACTGACAAAGTTGTTGTTCTGGCAGCAAACAACTTGGTTGGAGCACTGCGTGGTACCGAGACCAATGGCAGTAATCGGGCTGCAAGTGAGTCCACTGTCAAGAAAGCTTTTAGCCGTGGACGCGATATTCTCCAAGACAAGAACATACACATTACCGGTAAGGCTACCGAGGACGATTCCGAGGAGGCCCGCAAGGGTTTGCATTGGAGCGGAGGTGGGCTAATTTTGTTTCAGTCCTTTGCGCTCACAATGGTGAACAATGACAGACTCACGCTTTGAGTAGACTGGCAACACTGCGCAGTACCAGAGGCGCAAGTTGCGCTGTCTCGGGGAATGGCAGTGGCGGTCGCAAGGAGAGGCAAAGCCAGGAGAGTGAAAGTCGAGAGCCGAGCAAGCATTGTGAATTAGGAGAGAGAGAGAGAGCTGTACAACTGTGAGGGCTGTTTGACTTGATGAATAGTTGTAAATTCACCTTTCTTTTATAGAGTTTAGTCCTCTCTGCTATCCCCGGATGCAGAGGACATCTAGATATTGACCGCAAGCAACAGTGGTTTATCCCAACAGCTGTGCGACCGCAGTAATGTGTACAGTTGACACAAATTATACGCTTGACAATCGTTTCGTAGTAGAAATGCCGTACCGTGATATTTTATGTACCTGATGAGACGTTGAGAGGAAGCGAATATTAGTCAATAACGGTAAGTTTTGCCGGCGAAAACCCTTCCCGATATACTTGGCTATTGTCTTGGGCTCAGGCATTGATAATAAGCGTATCTCCCATTTCATGGTGGACCCCTTCGATTATTCTGTGAAGAAAACAAAGATATGATCGCATCGACTGACGTCACCCTCCCATTCCAATAACAATTGCATTTGGGATCAAAGGTTTCGAAACGACCCCTCCTGTGTGACCTGTAACTTCGTCCATTTCTTCAGAATATCATTCGACATTCCTGAATCCTGACTTGAATCTTTCCAGGATCTGCGAGCACGCTGTCAGTGTCAAATTAGATCGGAAGCGACTATCGGTATACACCCTGATCTGCTCAGCTCCCTAGCAGAGGTGACGTACATTTTGGACATGCTTTTTGAATATCGGTATCGGCCGTTAATGCAAATCTCTCTATGAAAGCACCAACTACGGCGACTACAGCAGACGCTTGAGACTTCTAGTATATGCTGGTGTCCGGTCGCTCCCGTGATAGAACCTGAGTGAGTAAGGAAATGTATTATCTTGCAAAGATATACGAGGAACACCGTTTACGTCGTGTCGGATGCTCCCCTGGCCGAGTTTGACTCACTGGCAGGCGCAAAACAGCGGTAATGCCAAAGAATAGGTCCATACAAGGTGAACTTCTGATGGCTTGTGAAGTTAACATAACAACAAGTACGCTGTCTCATATGGCATGTACGTAGTACCGGAATTCATCTGACCTACAGCCATGGGTGCCAACGGAACGAGCCAAGAAGTTACACTGACGCACGTTGCTTAATATGCAGAAAGAAGCATGAAAAGGGCAGTGATGGACTCTTAAAGTAGCAGTATTTCGAAGAAATGGGCAGCCTGAGCATGGATGATGGGAAGTGCAGTGACGTGCGATTCTTATCGACGCCGGTCCGGGATAGCGTGAGAAATTGCTTTGCGATATCAATTTGCAACTTCAACTTCAACTTCAACGTAGACGCGGCAAAACTTGGTACCTCCGGATCTAATGCCATTCTTGGAATTACGACTAAAAGCCGCACAGAATGCAAAACGACTTTGAAGGTACGTTTATTCTCAAAGAAATTTGGGTAAAGTTGACTAAATGTCCAGTACTGTTAGATGACGACGTGTATAGTTGGCCATCTACAATTCTTTGCCGGAAATATGGCAGAAGTTTACCTTCTTCGAGAAATCCTACTCTCTCTTCTTTCGAGCTCTTTCAGACTCTTCGTGAAGGGTATTCGCCTGCTGACTCGGAAGTAGAATCAATTTCCGATGTTCACTTGCAGATAATCAAGGAAGTCATCGCCTATGACGTTGAAATACGACGACTCGAAATCACTTTAGAGAAACTGTACAGAGATCGCGATCGACTCAGGACCTACGCCAAATATCATAGCGCTCTCTTATCACCAGTACGGCGACTACCTTACGACATCTTGCTGCAAATATTCAAAGATGTTTGTGTGGCGCAATACAAAATCCATCCTCCTGGAGACTACCTACGTCTTGGGCTGGTTTGCAAGCGCTGGCGTGAAATCACCCTCGATTCACCCAGCCTATGGTCGACCATCTCCATTCCCCTTCGACCCCTGCCATGGCTCACGCCTCGATGGAACGCTCTCCAAAAAATCGTTCAAATTCAGCAGCTTCGATCTCAGGAGACACCTCTAACTCTCAAGTATCAGACTTATGAGGTGGACACGAGTGACCAGGCCTTTGATCTCATCATTCAGGGCCTCTCCGCGCAGCGACATCGCGTGCGTCAGGTCGAATGCTCCCTCAATGCATTGTCAGTTCTAGGGAATGACATGTTGGCAGCGGCAGAAGGCTTGGTCATCATAGGTTACGAAGGTGTACCAAGTCTCAACAACTACACTCTCAACCTCCCTAATCTTCTGTCTCTGACGATTCGAGACTATGTTCCGCTTAGGCGCATCGATCTCCCACGACATATACATACGCTCAACCTTGTGTTGAGACGTGATGATTTCGCTGCCGCTATGAACAGCTTACCTGGAATGCGCAGTCTGCGTAACTTCACCATCGAAGCGCGCGGTGTTTGGGATGTGAACGGAAATCTGAATGTTTGCTTGAACACAGTCACTTCCTTCACCTGCCGCAACCTTCATCCCAGCCGCGAAAATTCCTCTTTCTTTCTTAGGTGCATTCAGGTTCCTTCGTTGACCCATCTTACCATCGTTGGTGGAAGCTTACAGCTGGACGCCATTAAGGCGTTACTCGAGCGATCTCACCCGCCGTTAAAAAACCTCGAGATAATTACCAACGTTAATACGGACACTGTGAACCTCTCCAAATTCGTTACCATTCTCCAGGTGGTGCCGGATTTGACAACATTAGCAATCCATGAGCAAAGATCAGGTGTCCTCATTACCGCGTCGCTTTTGAGGGAGTTGACGTTCGATGGCCACAATATTCCCCTTCTTCCCAAACTTGAACATCTCGAGCTCGTTTCGGGTACACCGTGGACGGATGTGGAGGGAGCTATCATGCAGCTGATCCGCTCCCGGCATGGAGGTAGTACCAATTATTGCGGTAGACGAAGTGATACACCTCTCAAATCGGTAACGTTGAACTGGCCGGTACTGTGTACGAAGCCGGTCTTCCAGGAAATGAGGAGCACCGGGCTACGAATATGGGAAATACTTCCGGCACAACGCATCATACGCTAAGGTACGAAGGCCCGAGAGTATCGTCAGTTCTTAGAGCTAAAGTTCGGCATAGGATGGTTCTATTTGCGAGCTGAGGCTACAAGCAGCGGGCTGCTACTATAATGGCGATCATTCCTATTTATGGGTAACACAAGGATGAACATTTTGCTTATATAGCGATGCTCGTCTACGGGACCGAATTGACGCCCTTCACATTGATGGTTCTTATACCTTAACACGAATCCTATTCTCGATTTGGTAACCAAGTCATTATTATGGCCTCGAACGCCTGCATAATCTGTTTCTCCTGTCCAAAACTTCTAAGAATAAATTATTAAAGACACGGGACGAGCAAGAGTGATTCGATGATCCTGTCCTATGTCTTTCCTTCCCTTACGTGATGCGAGGCAAGGTGGACACGCATTACCTCCAGCATCCGCTTAGTGTTCATTTATTTCCGTTGCACAAGTCGCATTAACCAGCGATGCTGAGTACCACAGTGCAATCAAATGGAAACCAAAACGTTCTGTGCATTAACCGACCTGGGATGGGGTTCAAATTTGTATGCCTAACCTTGGCGTATCGCAAGAACGTGCAACTTGCGACTCTAAAAGGGAACAGCCAGAAAACTGAAGGCTCGGAAATGATTACGAGTCCGAGTTTACGAGGATTCGTTCTTTTATGCTACATTTCGACCCAGGACCCTGCATTTTAAGTTTTACCTTAGAATTCAACAGCGACAAACAACGCTCCTTTTATAGTAACAGTATCTCTTGGTAAATAATAGTGTCAAACAAATGTTCGCTCTGCGTTCAGGCTCTTATTCGTGCGCTCGCCATTCGCTTCCGCTGGTATTTCTGTATTTGAGAGACCACAAAAATATATATATTTAAGGAATAATGTTTTCTTCTCTAGCCCTTATAGGCCTCATTGCCGATGGCACTCATTGTCTGGTGCCCTGTACATAACTCCGAGCAGTCTATATAACACTCATCCTGATCTCTGTCCTGATCTCTGATTTTTCCAAAGCTCCCGGATACTCTCGAGCTAACAGTCTTTGTTTCGTTACAGTCATTTCTGCCCCACAGGACTTGCGAAATTTGAGTCAGGAATTGTCATGTGACTTTCCGAGTATCGCTGTATTTACTACCGGAAATTGTCATGCGGCCTTTCCATGGCGGCCCTCCCCTCTTTTGCGTCATTTTGCAACGATTGGTTTCCTCCCGAATCGCTGCCCGTTTTGAGGCAAATGCTGTCCCGTAGTGGTGCCATATTTTATGGCTTGGAGGTTCTTCGATTTCTCTGGACGATCCCATCCTCTTCAAAGCCAGTTCTAAATATCGCTGTACCTTCGGAGTACCGAGGGAGTTTCGCAGCGCTTTTATGTCTGCATGGATATGTATCAGATGGCTTCGGTGAGCATTTGATAAAATTCTTTTAGTTGATAGTTGTAACCCTTCTTAGATTCGCCGGCCTGTAATCATGCAAGGCCTATTGCAAAGTTGTACGAAAACTTCACTCACTTTGGTAGTGGAAGGAAGATTACTCTGGTACTTTCATTGCATTCTGCCATGGCTGTTGTCTTGTTTGCACCCTCCAGTACGGCCTTTATAAGCTATCCGTCAAATTCTGATCAATCTACGCAGCTGTGGATATGGCAATCGTCACTGCCCATCGCTGCATCGTGCTTTATCCCACCCTGGTGATGGAACTGAAGGTGTCACTCAATTTAGGTACCCGAACTTCGTTGGAACACCTTAACGAATACAGCATCACTTGCTTACAAGAAGTGGGACCGGTCGGAGATGAGATATTTGGGTCAAGATATGTGGGGGACGACTTATGCTATCAGTTCGAGTTCCAGGATGGAACTGCCGATGACTACCTGCGGTTGACCATCCATTCTTGGTCCTTAAACCTGTGTTCGATGGAGGGTGACAGTCCATCCCGGGTATATGTGGACGCTCTACTAAGACCATTTCGGTCGGAGTTCATCACTTATTGCAAAGCTATCCATTGTTGTTGCCGACCTTGGCTCGACACTCCACCCTGGTGCATCCAGCTGTCTTTCATTTTGAATTGATTACTCACCTAAATTTGCATTTAGGACTCACGAAGAATACATGGAACGTTTGACTGCTGTGGTCAAGACAGATAGACAGAGATATAATCTTCATTCACATTCGGGCCATGTAATTAAACCTTCGAAGTAGTAGAATCCATCTCTTCCCCTTCGTGAATCTTCATGCGACTGAACTTGCGCCTAGTATCATTCATCATTTCACCGTCATGAACACCCCGCTTCCTAGGCAACGTAGTAGCTTGTAACCTGAGATTGGTTTTTGCTGCAATCGCCATCTTCAAGATTACAATCAGACTTCATCTGACATTGCCGACGTAGAATCTCACCTCGGTTAGGTTACCGTCCAGTAAAGTGATAGATCTCAACGTTGAAATGACCTTCTTCTTTCCATCTTTCACCGGAACAGCCATGAACGTCATGTGGACTTCGACGATGTCTCCAATTTGAATCTTGCTTGGCGAGATGTCCACAAATCTATAGCGGTCGGTAATCATTATAGGCTTTGAAGTGGGCCAGAAGACTCACTCTCTTTCACCAGAGTCCATTATTTTCCGCTCGTAGCAGAATATCTCGTTATCGTCAGTGTACACGTACTTCTCTCCAGCCGCTTCCTCCAAGTGTCGATGTGGATCCATCGCAGGTGGGATGAGAACTTCAGCGAGATCGTCTGCTTGATCCCGTCTGGTAAGGTAGCGATTCGACGAGCTGAGAGATTGAAAGCCTTGATGCATTCCAACGCACTCGATGTTGGCCATATTCCTTTCGCCGATATCACGAGAGAATAGAGTGTAAATGCTAGAGACAGCTTCAATAGCACGCCCAAATGTCAGGGAACCGTATCCAGTGATAGATATTCCCTGTCGCAAATACATGGCTCGCTTCGGGCTGTGACTTATTTAGTTCCATAAAGGTGGCATGTTGTTAATACACACCTCACTCTAGCTTTCACTGGTGGTAAGTCGAGGTGACAAACGGCGCCGTGCAGGACCAGAACCGTCTCCGATACCGTTTCATTACAGCTTTTGAATACCAATCGCCATTCCGCTGGGCTGAGTCGCTGGATGAAGTCGAATTGCTTTTGCCATTCTTTGTTCTGATACAGACCAGTGAGTTTCTTATGGGATCTTCGCATTGGACACTCACCAGATTGACCTCTGAGAGATAGCACGCATCGGGGTTTTGACTCTGTCTCTCTTTTGCCAGAGTTTCGATCAATTCAGCTGACATTAATTGACTGTTAACTTGTGCATCCTCGTATATGAGTAAAATGTGCTTACCTGCCTTGACCTTGTCGTAGAAAGTGTCCATCTTCGTCAATGTATAACCCTGTTCTTGCTATTATTTAAAAAAGAAACCAAGGTAGGTACCTGGCCTAGAATCAATATACGGCCTTCGACAATGACAATATGTCATTTTTGCCAAGGAATGGCGCCATTATTGCTTGAAACAATAGACGAAACGAATTATGTATGGGTCTAAGAAAGACCGGTATTCGGTCCCGTGTCTGGCAGTTAGCGACGGGCCCTGACCACGTGACATATTCTGGTAGCTGTTAGTTCTGCTCTTTAGATTCGCTCGGCTGGTATCTCAGCTATAATCAGTCGCTTCCTCCACAGTAGAAAAGGGTATGGCAGGCTCATGAGTCAGGGTTTATATTCAGTATAGCTTCCCAGTCAACGGTTGGTTGTTTGAAATTCTAACTATGAATGTGATGCCCGACGGAAATACTTGACACCGCTCATCCGTTCCTAAGTCACCCGAGTTATCAGGCAGGATATATATGAGCCAATCTAGTTCTCTGGTCCTCCTGTTGCGTTTTCCCCCAGTTCGAATCGACCCTCATGTCGAAACGGTTCGTGGTATCCCATTTTTTGAATTTTATTACGGGTACTGATGTTCGCTGCAGATACAAGTCAGCAGCCACTGTGGACTCTGATTCTGATCTGCCACCTGTTGAGGAGATAATGACACCGAGACGTGGTGAGAAGAGGTAAGGTAACTCTCCAATGCGAGTACCTCAATCTAATACGGAACATAGAGCTCCAAGATATTCATCCAGTCCATCTAACGACTCTCCCCCGTCTAAGCCTCAGGCTAAGAAGGCCCAGGGTAATCAGTCAAACAGTGCGACCAAGCGTAGTTTGACGAGGTCGCCATCGAAACGTAGCACTCAGGGTAATTCGGTGATGGAAGACGTTGTCACTGGCAAGCGCACGTAAGGGCTTCTTTCATGTCTAGTGATATCATTGCTCAGTTTGCCAGTTGCAACCCGTCCAGACGTGCCAAGGAAGCTGCTCAGGCAAACAACTTATCTTCTGACGAAGAAGAGGCTGGACTATCTGCCTCTCCTACCAGGAATAAAACGGCCAGGTAAATTGACCTTGAACTTTTCTAAATATAAGTTTAATGGTTCCTCAGTAGTCAGTCCAAGAAACCGACTGTACGTGTTGAGTACGAGTATGTCCAG
Source organism: Armillaria altimontana (assembly GCA_022818075.1). Taxonomy (NCBI): domain Eukaryota; kingdom Fungi; phylum Basidiomycota; class Agaricomycetes; order Agaricales; family Physalacriaceae; genus Armillaria; species Armillaria altimontana. The sequence continues at coordinate 8,118 of JAIWYR010000062.1, read as the reverse complement.
CTTCGATAACATGCATTTTCCTGTATTGTTGCTGATATGTGTTCAGTCCCGACGTCACCTTCAAGATCGGTAAGGGTAAAACCGTCAAACAGTCTGTCCAAGTCGCCGATGCCTCAGAGTCAGTGACTAACATCTTCCTTTACTTTTTCACTTCTCACCTTCGTACCATGGGTATCATTTTGTAGGGATTCACCTTCTGAGTCTGAACCAGAAGATCAGCCTGTACCCAATCAGGATGAACCAGAGGAAGAAGCAACTCCTAGGGTCTCTCGTTCTCAGAGTCGAAGAAAGGGGTAGGTCTTGAGCATTTGGCTTCGCTTCTTCCCCTCTAACCCTGAGCAAAAGAAATACAGGTCATCAAGAGTCTGATACTGTTTCGTGCGTACAGACCCAGATTGGTTGTAATTCTGGTTTAACCGATGTTTGTCTAGATCTGACGGTGAGGCAGCTTTGTCCAGGAGTGCTGACCCCAAGTAAGCTGAATCCTTTTCGCGCGACGCATGCTGAACTTCATTCCCCAGGTCCAAGTATGATGTCGAAGATGAGTGAGTCCGCAATTTGTCGTTCTTCCGAATGTGTTGCCGATGCAGTGTATAGCACGACCTTCGATACACCAACCACGTCTCGAGCACGAGTCAAGAACACCCAACGTGATGCCCGGGATGGTGACACCTCGCTAGTCATCAAACAGGAGTACGTATAACTGGTTAATATTGTTTCCACATTTAGACTGAACTGTTGGTGTTAGTGCTGTACCAGACGATGTTTTCAACGCGAAATCAGTTAAAAAGAAGCCTGATTCAGAAAAATCCATAGCGTATGTCAAGTAGCTATCTTTCCTTCAAGCCAAGATAGATCTGCTGATTGCATAGTTCCAAATTCAAGCCAGGCAAGAACTTGAAGAAAGACTCAAGGTATGATCAAGTGTTTGCTCGCAATCTGGACCCTAATGTTCTTTTTAGCTCGATTCGCAATGAGGGGCATAAGGAGGTAGTCGTCATCAGTACTGATGATGAATATGAGCTCGTATCTAAGAGGTAACGTCATATTGTGCAATCAATTGGATTTTCTAATCTGTTGAACAGTCCTTCCAACTCAAGCCATAGAAAAGCTCGAGATCATGAAGAAGATGCTGGTCAAGCTACAAGGTCATTGGTGTTTCATCGTCTGAGTTTCTACGTTGACGTTTGGATAGTCCTTCGAAGGCCTGGAATAGAAACCCTCGAAAGGCTGATGATGATGAAGACGTATTTGACACTAAACGGTATTTGCTTATTATTTGATCCTTGGAACTCCAGCCTGAAAGCCCCAGCAGTCCGACGAAATCACGAGGCAGAGTCACTCAATATTCTGATGACGACTTTGAGGAGTCGGTCGCCAAGAGGTGAGACATACAGTATGTATGTTACAGCTTATCTAATATTGAATTAGTGTCAGTCCTTTGAAGGCCCGAGCTCTGGTAGTTTCGCAGACCGATTCTGATAGTGGCCCTAGTCCTCCGAAAGGTCGCGTCCGTGATCATGGCATGGCAAGCGAAGATGACTCGCAGCCAGTCTCATCGTCTAAGTCTGGCGGTGTGGTTTCCCCCAGGAAGAAGTGAGTGGTTTCAACTCAACGAGCTCGCAGACGCCTTATATTATATCAGACCCCTTTCCCGCAGTCAATCGAAGTATGCAAGTGTCGATGAAGGTGACGAAACGGATACGATGTTCGTGCCACCTTTTGTTCTTTGTTTGTTTTGTGTCCTAATGTCGTTATGTCGTTCGCTATAAATTCAGTCCAGAAGGCAAAGGCAAACGGTCCAAAAAGTGAATACTCATTTCAGTCCTTGAATTCATTTCTGATTCACGCTATCTCTAGGTCTAGAGGTGTTGATTTTGGCGTTCCTGCCCTTATTCCCGGTGATCTGCCTTTGTTCGGGAGTGAATTTAGCGATCCACCTGACCCAATTTTGGGGGAGGTGCATGCTGAATTTTCTTGGGCGCGGTGCGTGCCGACTCAAACTGTAGTGACCTTTGGCTCATATATTTTAGGTACATCGCCCCATTGCCTTTTGCTGGTGCGGGCAAGTATAGGCACATCGCCCGTAGTGTCGCTGATGTCCTGGATAATACTTCTGAATGGGTTGGAAAGTAAGACAGTCCCGCGATCATCTTTGGCATGGCGTTTACAATGCATGGTTTCTTCAGGTTCTATTTGGATGCTCTGAACTTCACTCGAACTGATAAGATCATCAACCCTTCCCGTTGCAATCCCAGCGACTTCGCGCTATCCACGAATCTTCCTACTGGATCCAGCCCCGGTGTTGCCAGCTTGGGAACCGACCGCCACGTTATTTCTCATTTGACGAATGATCCGGTTGTGTTCATATTCACTGGGTTCCTGTCTGAGGTTAGCCATCTAGTCGATCCGCTCCACAAAAATGCAGGTACATCGTACCCAGTCACCATCGTATGCCAGGTGGCTCTGGAGGTCCCTCAAGCCGAGTTCCAGCTTTTCATGTCATTCACGTCCTACCTCCTTAATCATCATCAGCATCCGGATAATACTCGCACGTTGACTCTTCAACTGTTGCCTCCTACTGAGGGTTGTTCCTGGTCCTCTATTGTCTTTGCTGCCCCACGCAAAGGAGCTGCCCATGGTGGGTCTGGTGCCCAAATGAATTTGTTCCAAGGTCGTGCATTAGCGGAGTCTCCAACTAAAGGCAAGGGAAAAGAAGACGAATGGATGGTCCCAGTCGACGTGCGCTCGTTCGAAGACAGCAGTAGGTACCTCCTGCGATTATCCGTTTTATGTACTAAACCGTGCCCCAGTTCCTATTTACGATGCCTGCAAGGACCCCGGTTTTGTGTTTGATTCCGAACACCTGGACAATATTCCGAACCGTTACCCTGTGTACAAGAATGGGGCTAGCGACCTCTATCCAGGATCGTTCGCATCCGTTGTCTACCAATATGGTTTGTATCAGAAGTCGGGTGAGATGTTGACCCCAGAGACATCTCCTCGCCTTCAGCTGCATCCAGTGCTTGTATTAGTTCACAAGCGCTATTAAATCGTGACCCAGGTAGGCATATCTTCTATAAACTCGATTTTTACGCTGAAATCTGGCATCCCCTCATAGCCACCTAAAGTGCTCTCAACAGCGAACCCGATTTGTTTTTCTTCTTCTTCCCATTCCCTCGTGGCTTTCTCAACAAACCAGAGTGCGGGTGGTTAACTTTATGTAGAGAACTTCAACTTTCTCGTATCTCCTTCCTGCATATCAAGTATCAACTACTTATTTACGAGGCTCAACCCTTTTCTCCTTCTGACCGCTCGTCTTCCTCTTCGAGCACAATATTAACTTACGTCGTACCGCCGGCTTCAACTCCGTATTTTTTCTACCATGTCTTCAACAGTAGACTACCATTTAAATTTGACATTTGTTTACTTGACTGGTCCTGCAAACTGAGAGCGATGAATCGGGACGAAGATTCGGGTGTCGCATTCCGGAATGTCACGAGATATGGCAGTGCCTCGATTGAAATTCTCTCTACCGTGCCACGAGCATCTGCAGCGAAGGAGGGGGCATCATGTATGCCTTTATTGTGAGTTTATTCAACCATGTTCGCCTTTTCTGAATGTGAGTACAGTTCGGTATACGAGCTTCATGATGAAGTATATCAATATCTACCCCTCGAGAGCTTGCGAGATTTTTGCAAACCAGTTTACGAGCCCACTACTCTGTTTTTGCCTATATTCGACGTGCCTGTAGCATCTATCAAGCCATCTCACGTTGGTTTGACGACATCGATGGATTTCGTGACCTTCAGAGAGCCACGGGTCTGCTGGTCTCCGGTTCGGCCGCATTGTCTTTGTTTGAGCGTGTTCGTTATCCAGATGCAGATATGGACTTGTATGTTCTTGCAGATCATTGGAGTCCGGTCATGGAGTACATGATCCAGTCTGGCTATCAGCCTATCTTGCCGTCGGTCCTGCAAACGGACGATCTGGAGAGCGCGAAGTCACGGAAGTGGGATCTCTGTGAGTATCGACGTTACGAATGGGGGACGTGCGATGCCATGGCTTATACTCTTCCTGGAATAAAAACCGTTGTTGATCTTGTGGACGGTGTGGGTCGTAAGGTGCAGGTGGTGTTCGTGATTTACAACCCATTGGATGTCATTCTTGGCTTTCATTCCAGTGAGTTTTCCTCAATCTATCCAGGGTATTATCTGATATCACTTAGCTGTGGTCATGAATTTTATTAGCCACTCAGAGGCCTTCTCGTTGTTTCCCTTCTCCACTTTTGTTTTGAGACGGTCCATTGTGTTCGGTTTTACGGGGACCCCCGATCAACAGGATGAGGTTTTCCAAAAGTACGGTTCGAGAGGCTGGCTGTTCTACTCTAATCCTTCTGGTGTTCTTCAACATCCCGAATACTTGTTGAGATGTAGGCGGGTCGGCGATAGCAGGTGTTGGTTCATCCCATGGTCGTTGCCCAATCATGGCTACGATAAGGCCGACATCGTTTTCGGAAACACTTGGACCACGCAGACCCGCCGAAAGAGTTCTCCTTCCCCCAGGACGTTCAGCCCGGTCCGACTTCATTACACAATCTTTCGAACCAGATTTCCCGACTCTTTATCCACATTTTTGACTTTGGCCGGTCCCTGCTATCTCGCTTTGAATATGAAGGATACTCAGGAACGGCAGGTTATTCGCGACGAATGGTACGGCCAACTTCTCGGTCATTCCATCTTCTGATCTGGTTTGTAGGTCTTACTGTCAGTGGCTGGCTCGTTTGAAGTCAATTCGATTCAAGGCGCGAACTGTGGGGACTATTTTATCGACTACACAGTAGTAGATGCTCTAAATCTTTATGTAGCGAGCTGTAGCTGCGACGCGGTATCCGTCCGGTCGAACGCGGTGTCTGTATTTGTTTTTGAATAAATTGTGCACGGGTAAAGATGGGACTTACAGAAGCGTGGTTTGAATATCAGAACCATCCATAACAAGAATATCGCCCTGGGATACGGTCAGCATGATCATTCAGGACAACAGTGAAGGCACCAACGTGGGTCAGCTTGATGGTCAGTAGGACAGGGCAGACTTTTATATCTCCCTTTACGCGGAACTCCATGAGTGCATCAGAACCCATAGAAAGCCCAGCGATAAAACCTTGAACCCCCATCTCGTCGTCGCTGTGGAACTGACCATACTAGTTATAGATATTTACCGACAAGAATACACAGATACGTACAGCCATATTTTGGTTTGGCAGATACGCAACACTAAATCTCAATAAGCGAAGTTCCTACTGGTGCGAGGCTGACTAGCCTACCTCAGCAGCTCGTTGAAATCAGGAACATTAGAAAGGATGGCCTTCAGACTTTTAATGATAAATGCTTTGGCTAATTTCGGCAGCCGAGTTTCATCCTTCCATTCGGTCATGTTGCTACTTCCACCGACGTACTGGATATACGGCTTCAACGTTGGTGTACTATCTGGTATAACACTTGAATCGTTCGTACCTCGTATGGTTGTCTGGCTATCACAGGCTTTATCAGTGTACTTTAGAGTTAAAGGTGATACTCACAGTTATGCGAGAAGTAGTTCGTGTACATGACTCCCCGACCTGTGTCTAACCGTTAGCGAAGCTTTGGCGTGAAGGTATGCAACGGTGACCTCTGTGCTATGGAACTTATCATCTTCCCATCGGTGACCAAGGATAAAACACTTACGTGTCGCAACGGTGTCCGTTTGAGTATCAAGCAACCCGCGCTACTCTCTTGAATATATTGGTCTAGGATTTGTCTCGCCTCTTTCGATGCCATTTCGGATGGCCTGACCAGACGAATTGTGGCCCTAAAGGTTTGTGTCAGCGGGGGCCAAATATTATTGTGCGGAGAAGGCATACTTGGATCCGGTCAGTTGGAAAGTCATCACGTCTTTGATTCGGGGTGACATCTTCATTCCCGCATCGATAATTAGACGGAAAGCTGCAGTTATTCCTGATGAGTCTGTTTCATACCATCGATAAATGTACCTACCACTGTCTGGAGTGCACCGGTATAATTCGTGTTGGGTTGAGACGTCGTACCACGGTACATTCAGGGGACATTGTTCTCCGCAGTAATCGCAGATTGACTTGTTCCAAATGTATCTGAATGCCGCCTGAGCTCATACAGAATCCATCTCGTAAATAAATGCCGCACCTAGGAGTTAATAGACCGCACTGAGAGCAATGATATGCTAAGGGCTTCGCAGAAGTTCCACCCGCGTCGAATTCTTCATCCTCAGGATCAAAATCGGTAGCCAATATGTATAACAGGAAATCGTTGTTCAGCGATAACGCCGCTCCTTCGCATACTGTCCAAAATACGGGGCAACCTTGACGAAGACAGATCGGGCCGACTTCATATAAGACTGGGCTGTAATTCTTGCAGAATGGGCATACAAACATCGGCTCCTTTGGGGCCTGGATGTCGTATTGAGTGTGTTCCGGACGCCACCACATCGACGGCTGACTCTATAAAATGTGTTAATGCTATCGGGTTTCTCCAGGGAATCAATTAAATCTACCTGAGTGTATAAGAACTTAAACATGGCTTTTCGGTAAGTTGTAACGTTCTCTTTCTCGTCCCAAACATGTGTGACCGCGTAGAATCCGAGTTGACAATATGCAATGGGTTTTGGGATCGCATACGAAAATAAAGGATAGTCGTCACTGATAAATATTGCAATCGGTTTTTTATCGTCGTAGGCGCAAAGGAGAGCGGGTCGACGATCCTGTTGTTGCGTATCTGTGCCGCTGGATTTGTTTTGAATTCGCCATGTCCCTGTCAGCAGAGCGGCGCTTACACATATGATATAATGATTTCCCCGTCGAATAGGAATGCGTCTCGTCTGTTCAAGCAAGTGAACTGTGAGATATGTGCGACGCATTTGGTTGGACTTACGGTGCAGTATTTTTGGTGAGGAGAAGTCCGATGATTCTTCCTTTGTGGGTGTAGATGCCACTGTGGTAGCTCTTCATGAAATTTGAACCTTCGCAGAGACCTTGACGCGAAGTACTCCACAGTAAAGGCAGACGGCATAGCTCCAAAGACATTGCTGGTCCGGCGAAAAATTTCTAGGTAAGATGTACAGTGATTTGGGACGCCGATCAGCGGTTACACGTGTGCCAGGTCACCTGGCTCGGCGTCTCGGCAGGATATGCCGTACACTCATGTCTTCGAAAACTAACGATAACGGCTCACGTGTTGTACTACATACCTGGTGCCACGATTCTCGTCTTGATGAAGTCAAAAAGGCGTTTCAGTCCGTTGCTAGCGAGCTGCGTGCGAATCAGGGACCGTCGCGACCAGCGGTTAAGGTATGGAACTCTATCTATTATTCGGGCCTCTCCTTGTATGCTTCTACCACGCAGGAACGCGCTTTACAATCCTTACGAGCGCTCAATGGTAATTACATCATTGAAGCGGGATCTGACGTGCTGTTATTCCAAGACGGGAGGCAGAAATTTGATCAGTATTGGTAAAACTAAAGTAGGCTGGTTCGGAACTGACCTTGGCAGTTTAAGATCAAATATATGGAGGGAACCGATGCTGGACTTGAGATGTTTCTTCTCTGGGAATCAAGCTTGAAGTCCTTCTTTCAATGCATGGACAAAGCTTTCGAAAGTCGAGTCAAAGAGTGGTTAAAAGAGGACGATTGGGCACTTCTCGTTGCGTGTCGTATGGGCTTCTCAGCTTATGCACATATCCGACGTGGAGTGGCTTTGGGAGTGGCTATCCTAACGTCGTGGGCTGTATTTCCGCTCCCGGTTGAGATACCTGTGAGTGTAGTAAATTCTCTGATGAACGTCGCCCTTACATTGACCTTTAGTGCGGAAGATGCATAGAGAATGACTTCGGTTGTCAGTACCAGGGTCACGACAATAAGGGAGCCTGCAGAGCATGCATGATCTGTGGTGATACTTGTCTACCACCGTCACCTTCAGAATTGGCCCTTTTCAAACTCGAAAACCACGTCGAACTTCTCTTTGCTTCGAATGCCATAGCGAAGGAGAGGGTTTGAGAGCTGGCAGACCATGATTCTGAAGCTACCACCGCAATGTTTCGGTACGCCACGAAC